>JARHVA010000190.1:1755000-1937500 GCA_037957365.1 Torreya grandis
TATATATATATATATATATATATATATATATATATATATATATATCTAAGCTACAAAACAACAAATATGATCTACAAATCATATTTAAATTTTTTTTGGATCTGATTTGAAATATAAATAAAATGAGAGATTAAAGCTACAATATAAAACAAACAAATTAACAATATTTGTTTCTCATAGCTTTACACTTCTAAGATTTTTTCAAAATTGAAAATTTGTAACAATTAGTTGAAAAAGGGGAAACCATTGATGTTATTTTTCAAGTTTACAACATCTTGATCATTTCATGTTATTTTTAGTTCATCATACATCTTGTTTAAATTATCATTGAATAAAAACTTTGTCATAATATATTGTGATGGTCATGTTGTAGAATAACAAATGAGTTCAAAAATTGCAATCAATTATCAAACTGTATGTTAAATTTTTTTAGATCTTTTTTACATACATTTATTTTGCAATCATTTTGGTCAAACAAAGAAGATAAATAAAAATGTATTTTTATTTTAGTATTATATTCAAATTGATATTAAATACCTAAATTTGATGTTATGGTTTATTTTTTATATTAACTACCTCAATCAATGTATGAATGAATAAATGTTCAAGATAGAAAATATATTGTAACCAAGTAAACCAGTGTCTTGTTTCACTTCTTATATTACTCAGCGGCTATAATGTCTAGTTACCCATGTACTTTGGTGAAATGAAATGGTAACTATAGGTACACTTGGTGATATCTTTCTTATTTTACATAGAGAATTTCAAAACAAGTTTGAATTTTTTTATAGATCATAGTTGGAGTTTATCTTACTAAAGAAATCAACAAAGGCAATTTTAAAGGTATGGATGAAATTTACCTCTAATTTTATACAAAGATCATGATATGTAATGTGTATTATATTTTTTTTTTAAACATAAATAAACACAACTAATTTGGTAGGATTTACATGAAATATAATTTATGAGTAGTATGACTTGAACTATTATTTTTGTTACAGTGAATATTTTCAAATAAATTTTTCTTGGTTGCATGTCTCTCATTGGTTTCTTTTTCTATTCACACCACTAACATCATTACTCCCATCAATCCATCCATTTTCATTTATTCCACATTAAATTTATGTAAGCACTGAAATTTTTGTAGGATCAACAAAATGGAATCAACTTCATATTCATAAATGATGAAGATGTAAAATATTATTTAAAAAAAAATATGAGTTGAAAACTAACAAAGGAAACTCTTTCTAAATAAGAGAAAAGCAGCACTAGAGTCTATACACAAGTGGCTTCGATCTATTATGTAGTAACTCCTAATTATTTTATGTGGCTCCTAACTAACATATGTTGACATCTCCACTAACCAAGATACATCATATCATCACTTCTCTAGGTACATTACATTCACAATTTGATGGATAGTTTTAAAAAATGGAATCATCATTGGATTTATGTGGAGGCAACAAATTTAAATGAACTTATTAGGATTAGATGAGTCTTAGGATGTTTAATTTGATATTCATAGTAGATATATAAATGATCATGGTACACACTCTATAGATTAGATTGTATTTTTGAGTCTTGACTATTATATGTGTTTACACGACTTACAGTTTCATGTTATATGTTAAATACAATAGTTCCACATAATTTATGAGAGAATTGATTTATTTTAAGAAGAAAAAATATAGAATGGATATGGAATGTCATTATTCTTACTTTGAATATTACATTTAATTCTCCATATAGCTAAAAAAAATTTAAAGATCTACTAAAATAGCTAGTCAATTTACACCTACATGTTGATTTTTTTGAAGATTAGCCAATAGAATTATACCTAAACTTTAGGGTTCACCAAGATATTATATAAAAAAATAAGGTTCCATTCTTAAAATGATCCCTACTTCACGAATTCATCTAGTTATATAACTATAAATCCACAATGATGTTTCTTATCAATGATGTGCACTTACTCTATGCAACTCTTCTTCAATCTCATGATTCTCTCACTTCTCATATAGTATCACATTTATTATTTTATTGGATCTTCTCTTCCCAATTTTGTTCTTAAAACTCAAATGTAAATTATTGTTTATCCTACACTATTACATCTGATCTGTAAACTGAAAATACAAGTGTAGTATATTCAAAAATCACTTGTTCACGTTTAAGAGATCCTTCAATTTCTCACTTTTTTTTGCTTAATTTTGTATAAAGAAATTAAAACCAGATATAAAATAAAGATCATAACTAAATATAAATCAAATAAAATTCAAAGAATTCACCAGCAAATTGATAACATAGTTCAGCTTCAATAACCTACGTCTCCGGGTCCATTCAAAGTGAGGACCATTCTCATTAATTTTGTGCAACAAATGGCTTCCAAAATAAATACAAGTATTCAATTCACCTTCTCTAATCTTTGTTTGCCTATAAAAATATCTCTCAGACTTGAAAATAATGGCCCAAGGCCGTACAAAGCAATAACAAGTCTCTAACCTTCTTAAATCTCTTTACACAGTCTGCTTTTCATGTCTGTTCAAGTAGAAATTAGTTCCTTTTATAACACTTCGACCCCTGTGGCTGAAGTGGTCAAGGCATTAATATTTTAGATGATAGGTCAAGAGTTCAAAACCTCCTCCCACCTTTCTAAGTGCCTTGGCATGAGGAAGGGCGCTCTTAGCATGTAATTTGAAATGATTTCCCTCCTTTTTTGGTGTCTATGGACTTGGTTTTGTCCCACATTTAATGGGAATTCAGTTTACAATGCCTTAAATAGAAATGTTTGACCTCTCTTAAAATGCCTAAGATAAAGGCACCCACTTAGGCCGCTGATTTGACTTGGTTCATGCTTGGTTTGTGGGATAGGTGATGTGGTAGTTTCTTTGGTGCCTTGTTTCAAAGTTTGAAAATTTCAAATAACATGTGAATAGAAACAACAAACCAACATTTTTTTTACACCGAATTATCTTTCCACGTTTCAAGTGGATATTGGTCCACTTGGCATGTTTTCAATAGTGCCACGTCACTTTCGACACCCCCTATCACAAGATTTCTTCAACTAGCCATATCTTGAGCATCAAGACTCTATTTTTCAAACCGTGAAAAGTGTTAGAAAGCTCTTAATGAGTACTACAATGTGAAAATGATTTGAAAAAAATTGAAGACTTTTTAAAAATAGAACGGTATATGGATCCACCTAGATCATTCCTCCCCACTGGAAACTTTTGGACCTCTGAAAGTTGAAATTAATTGGTAATGAGGTGAGGGTATTTTTCCCTCACCTTTTCAATTTACATCCATCTGGCCTTGCTTGGGTGCATCCCTTTGAGACTAACACAAAGATATTCAACATTACCTCTTCATGAAGTCTGCATATTCCTGTCAAGTATAGTATCTTCCTGTAATTTTGTTAGATATTCAGGAGAAAAATCATCAATGGAAGGAATGGATACACTTTCATCATGATCAATTATCATTGTAGGCTCATATAATTTCAAATTTTCCACATTTACAACTGAATAAATTTGCATGTAAGATGGTAAATCTAATTGGAAAGCATTTGTGCCAATTTTTTTGTTATCCAAAAAGGACCATATCGGATTGGTTTCAACTTTTTACCTTCACCTGTCAATCTTTCCTTACTAATGTGAAGCCATACCATATCACCTACAACATTGGTGATCAATACGATGTTTGTCATGCCTGGATTTATACTTGGATTGACTTTTCTCCAATTGAGTACGAACAGTTTAATGAATGAGCTGTATTTGTTCAATGAACTTCTTGGCTTGAATGGCTTCTTTTGGTTCACCAACAACTGTATCCTATCCATAGCAAACATCTAGAGGAGATTTAGGCAAGTATCCATAACAAACTTCAAATGGAGATTTCATAGTAGAAGAATGAAGTGACCAGTTATATGCATGTTGTATGTAACATAATTGTTCATCCCATAACTTTGGATTTTTATTGCTATAACCCCTAAGCAAATGTACCACAGTGCGGGTCACAACCTCTGTTTGTTCGTTAGTTTGCGGATGAAATGCAATGCTCTTTTTTAATTTAGTGTCCATTAGTCCCCACAAAGTTGACCAAAACTCCCCAATAAATTGAGAATCTCGATAAAAAATAATTGTAGGCAAACCAAAATGAACCTATACATGTTCAAAGAACAAGTGTGCAGTACCTTCCCCAATAATTTTCTTAGTGCAAGGAATCAAAACACACATCTTGCTAAATCTATCCAAAACCACATATAAATAGTCATGTTTTATTTGTGTCATAGGCAAACCCCCCACAAAATCCATGGAGATACTTTCCCATGGGTGAGTAGGAATAGGTAGAGGAGTGTAAAGTCCTAGTTTCCTGTTACTAGGTTTGCTTGTGGCACAAAGAATACATCCCTTAATATATTTAGCAACATTTTCCTGCATATGAGGCTAATAACAATACATCTTCAAATGTTCAACCATTTTAGAAACTCCAAAATGACCATAAATGAGAGAAGTATGTGCTTCTCTAATCATATGCACCCTCTCATTTTGAGGAATACATAGTTTACCCAAATGATACAAAAGATCATTGTGTACATGATAGTCTAGTTCTTCTACTTGTCTACTACTCATCAAGTCTTTATAAACATCCTAAAAATCAAGATCATTCACATATTTTTCTTTATAACTTTCATGAGACAAAGAACCATGTTGTAAAAGAATAGATGCAACAACCATAGGAGGCCTAGATAGCATATCTGCAACCTTATTCTGAATTCCTTTTTTATACTTGATCACAAGATGAAATTTTTGTAAGAAACCCATCCAACAAAAATGTCTAGACTATTGTAGCTTAGTTTGTGATTCGAGATACTGTAAAGGCTAATGATCCGTATGTATTATTTTTTCTTTGCCCATTAAATAATGTTTCCATTTTTTAACCCTTTGAACCAATGCATACAATTCCTTATCATAAGTTGGATATTTTCTTATTGCACTTGTAAAGGTTTCAGAATGATAACAAACTTGTTTCTTACCTTGCATTAAAATAGCTCCCATTTCATACTCACTTGCATCTATCTCGATCTCAAATGGTTGTTGTATATCAGGAAGTGCCAAGAAGGGAGCAGTACTTATCTTTTCTTTCAAAGTGTCAAAGGCTTTTTGATGTTTTCCTCCCCACTGAAAGACCTATTTCACACTTGTCAAATAATGCAAAGGTGATGCAATATATGAAAATTGAGCAATAAACTTCTTCCAAAATTGTACTGCACCAAGAAAACTTCTAACCTCAGTTGTGTTAGTGGGTGTAGGCCAATTAACAATGACTGCCACTTTTGCAAGATCAATTTTCAATTTACCATGTCCTATAATGTAACCCAAGTATATCAAAGAGGTCTTGCCAAATTCACATTTTGACATTTTTAGATAAAGTTTTTCCCTTCGTAATGCATCCATGACTTTCTTAATGTGGATCACATGCTCTTCCCATGACTTGCTTAAAATCAATATATCATCTAAGTAAACTATAACAAAATCATCAAGGAACTATCTAAAACATCATTCATCAATCTCATGAATGTAGCCGAGGCATTACACAACCCAAAAGGCATAAAAAGCCATTTAAACAATCCTTGTTTTGTCTTAAAGGCAGTTTTCCACACATCACCTTCATTAATTCTTACTTGATGATATCCACTTCTCAAATCCAGCTTAGTGAAATAATTAGCATGTTTTAATTGATCCAACAAATCATCAATATGAGGAAGAGGGTAATGATTCTTAATAGTAATTTTATTTAAAGCACAAAAATCAACACACATTTGCCAAGTGCCTTCTTTCTTTGGCACAAAAATAATTGGCAAACCAACAAGAGATGAACTTGGATGAATAACACCTCTATCCAATAGATCCATTACCTATTTTTTGATTTCCTCATTTTCCACCACTGATAACCTGTATGTGCCAATGTTAGGGAGAGGAGAATCCTGCAATAGCTGAATTTCATGTTGAACTCCCCTTTTAGGAGGTAAGCCCTTAAGATCCTGAAATACATCATCGTAAGTAGAAATTATTTTAACCAATTCATTCTTGTGTCTAGGATCACACTTTTCCAAAGCTTGAGAATATTCTTTTTCCTTAGACTTAATCAACATGAGATAAAAAGTCTTGCTTGAATTAACAAGTCTTTTCATTTGCCCTGTTGTAACCAAGGAAAGACTTGTTCTAATGTGATGTGCTCTAACTATATATTCAATGCCATCCTTAACAAGCAAGTACTTATTCTCCTCTCTATAAAAGATTGCTTTTCTATCATAAAGATATGGGCTTCCCAAAACAATCCCACATATGTCCAATGGAACAACATCCAACTCAACCTCATCTACGAACTTGGATGTGATGGCAAACCTTAGCCTACAAGTTTGTGAGACTTGTAGCTTCACATTGTCACACACCCAAACTAGTGGATGAGGCTTCAGATGGGGATTGGTTTGTAAGCCTAGCTTCTTAACAACCTCTTCAGAAATTAAATTTGCTTGTGAACCACTATCAAATAGAGTGTCAATCTTAGTATGCTTTGAAATAAATCTAATGTGGAACAATTCATTTCTTTTCTTATCAACATGCACAAAATTTTGTTTAGAAGAAGATGCAGCATTAGTGCTAGAAACTGAAAGAGAAAAATCATCATGTAATCCCATAGCTATGATCTTAGCTTCATCACCTGAATTTGAACCTAAGTCCTGAACCATAGCATTAGCCTTCTTTTCTTTCTTTTGATACCTCTTAGGCCTTGACTCAGGATGTAATTTCCAACACTTAGACTCATCATGATTTTTCTTGCAATGATTACAAAATGGTTTTCCTTCTTCTTCTTTTTTAACAGTATAAGTGGATTTCTGTTTACCCTTTCCTAATGAACTTTCCCCTTTGGATTGCTTAACATTAGATTGCTTACTTTTTACTTTAGGAAAATATTATTTTGATTGTTTTCCTCTAGCCTCTAAATGAGTGGCTTGAACACATACTGCATCTAAATTAGTGCGATTGAACATAAGAATCATATGTCTTAAGTAACTATGGAACCCACCTATATATTTTAGTAATGTTTCTTGTGTGTATAGAGGAACATTCAAAAGTAAAGCTTTTTTCCTAAAATCTTGTGTATAATCTTGAACACTTCAGCCTTTTCCTTGTCTGAAACTTTGCCAATCCATCATGGCTTGTTGCATATAGCCTAAAGGATAGAATTGCTTTCTGAGTTCTTTAATAAATTAATTTTAAGTAAAAATTGAGTTACCTTTTTGAAGCTCAGTTTCCTTCAACTTACTCTCCCACCAGATGAGAGTTGTGCCTCCCATACGAAGAGTAGCCAAATGAATTTTTGATTCATCCCCTGAAATATTTTGAACCCTGCAATAAACTTTAATCTACTTAACCCAATTATCCAACTTTTTGGCATTAACTTCACCATTAAACATTGGTAATTCAAACTTAATATCCAATTTTAGTGAAGGGAGAGATTCCATAGTTTTTTTACCGTCATCCGATGGAGAAGGTTTTTCAATTTCTTTACCTTTTGATTCTCTTAAATCACCTTCTTTTTCATTCTTGGATTTCCTTTGTTTGTCATGGTAAAGTTCCTCAACCATGTTTCTCATGTCCATGAAGGCTCGGTGGAAAGCTTGTTCAGATTCCATCTCTTCTTCGACCATCCTTGAAGCACGCCTTGAACCAATCTTTGGATTGTACTCAATAATTTTTCCTTCACCCTTTTTGGATTTAGACCTTGTCAACATACACTAGAAATCACTATTAAATAACAACCGCTCTAATACCAAAAATATGGTCTGTAAACTGAAAATACAAGTGTAGTATATTCAGAAATCACTTGTTCATGTTTAAGAGATCCTTCAATTTTTCACTTTTTTTGCTTAATTTTGTATAAAGAAATTAAAACTAGATATAAAATGAAGATCTGAACTAAATATAAATTAGATAAAATTCGAACAATTCACCATCAAATTGATAACGAAGTTCGGCTTCAATAACCTATGTCTCTGAGTCCGTTTGAAGTGAGGACCATTCTCATTAATTTTGTGCAACAAATGGCTTCCAAAATCAATACAAGTCTTCAATTCACCTTCTCTGATCTTTGTTTGCCTGTAAAAATATCTCTCAGACCTAAAAATAATGGCCCAAGGCCGTACAAAGTAATAACAAGTCTCTAACCTTCTTAAATCTCTTTACACAGTCGACTTTTCATGCCTGTTCAAGTAGAAATTAGTCCCTTTTATAACACTTCGACCCCCGTGGCTGAAGTGGTCAAGGCATTAATCTTTTAGATGATAGGTCAGGAGTTCAAAACCTCCTCCCACCTTTCTAGGTGTCTTGGCATGAGGAAGGGCGTGCTTAGCATGTAATTTGAAATGATTTCCCTCCAGTTTTTGGCGCCTATGGACTTGGTTTTGTCCCACATTTGCTAGGAATTAAGTTTCCAATGCCTTAAATAGAAATTTTTGACCCCTCTTCAAATGCCTAAGAAAAAGGCACCCACTTAGGCCATTTATTTGACTTGGTTCATGCTTGGTTGGTGGGATAGGTGATGTGGTAGTTTCTTTGGTGCCTTGTTTCAAAGTTTGAAATTTTCAAATAACATGTGAATAAAAACAAAAAACCAAAATTTTTTTTGCACTGAATTATCTTGCCATGTGTCAAGTGGATATTGGTCCACTTGGCATGTTTTCAACAGTGCCACATCACTTTTGACAGCCCCTGTTGCAAGACTTCTTCAACTAGCCATATCTTGAGCATCGAGATTCCATTTTTCAAACAGCGAAAAGTTCTAGAAATGTCTTGACGAGTACTACAATGTGAAAATGATTTGAATATAATTTTAAGACTTTTTAAAAATATAACGGTACATGGATCCACCTAGATCAACATCCCTATACCCCTACTAGACCCATCCATTCCTTTCCCCTATATTAATTACATCACCCACCCCATTATTTTTTTGTGTCTTCCTTCTAAAAATTATGTCATTCACTTCCTCTTACATCTCTTTTGTATGTCTTCTTAGATCATGCACATCATCATATTTACACAAATTTTCCTCATACATCAATCTTAGGAATATGGTTCCCAAATATTTTCACCATCCTTATTATTTTATGTGTAACATTTATACATATCTTGTTACTTGTTTCAAAAAATTCATGTCCCACTTGACGTGCTCCAATACTATTAAATCCTATTAATCCATTCATCCACACACTTACACACTTATCCAAAAATATTTTAATCCTTCCATTTCATTTTATACTACCCTCAATAAATTATATGCTAATTCATCTTATGCATTTTCTCCATTTACACATATAATTATGCCAATTTTTCCAATTCTACTAATCTAGTTGATAATTTTCTCATTTCATTCCCCATTCACCATGTACAATTTGTATTCTAACACACTACACAAATGGGATTTTATCTCCCTTATTACATACTTATCCAGACATACTTAGGCACATGGCATAAGAATCCAAATATATTCCTCACTTAACTTGCTTGACTAGATTTACAAGATTTCTTATGTTTATTAGCATAAAACAAAGAAACATTTTAATCAAAACAAACTAAAAAGTGTAAAATATTGTTACATTACAATTTCCTATTATAAATGATGCCTTATTTATGGTTTTTTCCCATGTATTAGATTAAAAATAATTAGAGCCTGTTATTGAAAATTCTCCTTTAGAATAGTTCTTTAGTGCACCCAAAAAAATTCCTTCTCTCATGTGTTGATTAGGTTGACTTTTTTAGGTGGCCTCTTGTCAAATTGTGGCATTTTCTTACCATTTTTTGCACATTTACACCTATCAGATGAGGTTATTCACCTATTTTTTGTCCCAAATGTCCTTATTTAGTTTTTTTATCTGTACACTCTTATTTAATACCTTTTTTTTATGCATAATATTTCTTGCACAGGTCATCCTTTGGTTTATTTTTCACCTTCATTGGTATATTAAAATCTAGTTTAGACATACATGATTTCAAAATTTGTTTCCATACATCATTTTTCACTTCCTCTTCCTTTTGTGCATCCATCTTCACCTTGATCACCTTTTGTACTTGTGGTTGATTGATCACTTCTTTCATTTCCTAAATCTTCTTGATTAGTTTCTTACTTGTGCATGAGAGCCTTCTCTTAATCATATTCACTCCCTTCCTCTTCTCATTATTTACTATGTGGCCATTTATAAATTTTATTTTCATTAAAGATGAACCCTCAATGTCCATATTTCTATATTTTTGCATTATGACCTTAAAAGTGTCCCTAGCCCAATGGGCACATGCTTGGATGGAAGTATATAATCCTTCTTCAATTTTCAAACTCAAAGATACATTATTTTTTATACTTCCCATTTTTACTCACTGCACATTAATATTGAATATAATGTTGTCTTACTCATCTAAGTTTAATCCTTCTACATGAGTCACACCATATTCATTATTAAGGGGAATCATAACTCTTTTATCCACATTATATAAACTCATATAATGCTACTTGAAGAACATATAAATGTGGTTGTCATAACATAATGGCCTTCCCAATAATTTAAGATATTTGTCTTATTTAATAAATTCTATTAATTCAGAGTTTGTTGAGAAAGACACTACCAATATTTTTAGATCTGTGTTATGCAAGACCCAAATAGGTCTTGAATTTTTCTTGTCTACCATGAATGACATATTTATTGAAAGTTTCCATGATGGATTCTTAATTTAATTCCATTCCAATTTTTTCTATGTCTTCTCCTTCACTCCTATATCAATAAATATATGATTCATTTTCTAATCATTAATATTGACATAAATGATTAACTCTTGATCATGCATTGTATTATTTTCCAAGTACATTCCTCATGGTCTTTATTGAGCCAATTTTGATTCACTAGACACACTTTTTTAAATCCATCATTTCATTTATGGAATTAACCCTTCTATTTTTATCAATGAAAGGAGTTTTATGATTTCCCCTATGCCATTCTGAAGAGGATTTATTCTCATACTTTCCCTAAACTTTTCTCTCATCTTACTCACAATTCATAATTCACCTTAAAATTTTAATATCATATATTGTGATTCCATAAGTATTCTATTGTATTTGTGTGTGTGTCTAGATATATGTTATTTGAATAGATTTTCCTACACTACACATTCTCCCTTTGAAATTATGGGTTGGCCATTCCTATGCCTCTTTTATCTATCCACCCCTAGTTGTTATGTTCACTTTAGGACCTTCAGGATCAATGAAATTTGTCTAATTTTATTCCAAAACCATTTCATGGCCTATAAATATAATCCTACCTAAAACCTTCTATGCTTACTCCTTCCATAGATCTATTGTCACCTAGATATGCACCCTTTCAGGAGATGCAAAGCTATCCTCATCCAAGTGGCATAATGGAATCACCTCTAGGCTTGTGGTTAGCTTAAGGAATGAGGTGAGTCTCTAGATAGGGCTAGTTCCCTCGATATACCACTTATGATTACAAATAAGACCAACTTTAGGGGGTTGAAAAGGGAGAAAGAAACTAAAAGAAAAGTTAAAATAATGGAGGTGATACACCAGATATATTGATGGCATCCAACCATATTCATATGATACTTAAGACTAAGCAACAAACCAAACATATTATTTCTCAATCTACAGCTTCTTACATCAATGTTACATTATGAGGTCAAGATGAACATATAGGATAGGAAGACTAGAAAAGAGGCCTTGAATGGCACTGATGAAGAGAAAAAATCACTTAATCTTTGACATATCTCAATAACACTTCAAATTTCCTAAAATAATAAGTTTTCCAACTGCAAATAGGTTGCAAGAATGAGCTAACATGTTAAGGAAACGAGAGTGTCACTTAAGCAAAATCAAACATTCAAGTACACACACTATGTAAAATCATGGAAGAGGTAAAACTTAGTAATTTTATTTATCAAAAGGTATACAATTGAGCAGGGTTTCACCATACTCAGGTGGAGCATCTAATACAATGCCAAAATGGCTAACTCTTATAGAGTTTAAGAGAAAGAGAAGAAGAAGAGAAGTTCAAGGGTCATAAGGACACTTGTAAAGATAATAAAAATATTTATTTATGAATTTTATAAGTATTTGGGATGAAAAATGAAAGTTTTGGAAGTCCAAGTGTCAACTCAAGTCATCTAAGTTATGCAAAGTGGCCTAAAACTCCTTTTCTTGCACAAAAAATTACCTTCATGATTAGGCCTATTTGAGTAACTTATAACTAATATAGTGTAGTTATAATGATTGGAATGGAAATGGAGTCTCTTAGGCATGACTCTCCATACATTTTTTTCATTCCTAGTCATATAGAATCACCTAGAAGAGAACCATCATCACCTGCACTCTAAGAAACCTCCTTCTCATTCACCTTGCACACTTGTCTTCAAATTTGGATTCATTTTTTAATTAAAGTCCATAAAATGTAGTTTTTTACATTTTTTAATACCCTCCATGGCCTTGGAATCATTATGGGAACCTTAAAATCACTTTACTTTAAGATTTCCTCCCTTCTCTCTAGCTTACACAATATGCCAAATTTGACTGGCTGAGTTGGAGGCTATTTTTTAAACCCTTAGGAGTTTTTTAAATAAATATAGTGGCCATATGGAGTTTTTAAAACTTTAAATATTTCTCCCAAACTTTATTTCATCTCTAAACTCCTCATATAGCCTGCGTAACACATAAAATAGTGAATAAAATCCTATTTTTAACATGTCTATATAGTTTCATACATCTAAGTTGTATGTGGAGTATCCTAAGAGATTCCTCTCCAAGTTAAAAAAAATTTCATGAGAAAATTATTCCATTTTATCAGCTATCCAACTCCACTTTTGCAAATTGGTCCTTAGTAAGGGTTTAGGAGGGTTTTAGAGCAATTTTAGGTCTTAAAGATTGTTCATAAAAGTTACACATCCAACCTATATAAAAATTCCAAAAAAGTGGTCTTAGGGGACCTTGATAAAATCCTTAAACTTCTCTTACCCCCATTAAAAACCTTATGTGAGATATGAGCATCAAAAAATGGCCTATCGAGCTGGTTTTTCTCCTTCTTGCAAGCATGAGTAGGTTTTTAGCCAAAAATGGATTCTCTAGGATTTCCCATGCATTCCAAATGACTTAACACATTTTTAATAACTATAATAACATTATAAAATATTTTTTAATTATCAATATAATCTATAAAATAAATTGAGTTCCCATTTGGCTCTAAGGCTGAGTCATGTCTAGTAAGCACGTGTGTATGTTTAGGCCCAAAATGGTCCATTGGATTCCTTCCTCACATTATAATATAATAATAACCTATATTTCTACCTCCCAAAAAATTTTGAGTCATTTTTAATACTCACCAAAATCTATAAGTGATGGTGGGCATCATAATGACTCTTGGTTTCCTCAAAGCCTTTAGGCTTGACAGCAACTTCAAGGCCCAAAATGACCTTTTATAGTTTTATTCTACACATTATAGCTCAAAAACATATATTTTCACCTAATACACATGTTATAATATCCTATAAAGCTTACTTCAAAGTATAAATTGCAATGTTTTCTTATCTAGGCCTTTGGCTTGCACTTTACCTAATAGGCATGTCTACAAACCTTGACACCTTGGCCATTCTACCAAGTTTATTGATCATATGAGGTGCTTATCAAGTTTCCATAGGTATCTCTAAGTTTTATACATCTTCTTTAGAGGTTAAAATAACTTCAACCTTCCTTAACTACTCCATCTTCCCAAGACTGCTTGTTCATGCACAAAGGAGAGTACCCCTGTTCTGAGATAGAACAGGGGGTATCTACCCTATTTTATTAGGAAAAAATATCTTTTTTTAGGCTTAAAAAAACCCATAGAGACCCTCCTCACAAAAATTGAGATATTTTTCATATTTATATACCTCTTAACCCTTCCAAATTCCAAAATAGAGTGTTCTTGTAGGCAGACTGTGTGCAGGGCCTTTCATGAGGACTATGTTTTACTTATTTGAAAAATCTATTATGCCTGATGAATCACTATGGAAGGTATATTTACATTGTAAAATTTATGATATATTGTATCTCTATTTCATTCAACACCCTAGACCTTCATGAATCACTCATATTCTTGGATTTTCAATATTAGGTCTTTCCTTTTGACTATGTTTTGTAAAATAGGGGCACCTTTACGTTAATGGGCTTTGCCTAGAGCTTGTGAGGTTAAAAAAAACTATAGTGGAGGTTATTTTAAGTTTAATCATTATTCAAATCTTATTCATAACTTTTACCTGCATTCCAAACTCATGAAATAGGTATTTTCCTATTTGGTTGAGGTACTTTGCCTTTACCCTACCTGTAAGTTACTTGTATCCTTTGATTCCATGATCATAGTGTGAAGGCATTCCCCATTGAATCATGAGAATGAGAACCACTTGAAATTTTTTATATTCTTTAATACACCTACCAATCTCTTGGGTTCATATCTGAGTTTCCTTTCACATGACTGAGACATCTCGTATCTTATGTGACCCCTATTTTAGACTGAGCCTGTTGATTATGTTGCTCTTCTTATAGACCTTGTTTATAGGTTTCTAAGAATATTTTTAAGTTTTTAAACCTTGAATAATCTTCCTCCAAAATATTTACACCATTTCATATCTTCACTCACCTTGGGTAGCATCATCAACATGGAAAGTACTACCTTCCACTCACTACTTGTAACAGTCAATAGGGTTGACTCTATGTGCATCTAGGGTTAGGATGGGGTCTGAAATAAACTTGACTTCATGCTTCAGTCCCCTTAAAGTGATCATGACCTGAATAAAATTACCACAAATTTTTTATCACCTAACCTCTCATGTTTTTTTAACTCTCAAATTGAATTCCTTCTCCTTGATTGAAATAGTCAACATACCCCTGCCTCTAACCCTATTGTAGGTTGCATTTGCTCTACTTGAAGGTAGATATGCATTTTTATATATTTTAAATGTATGTTAAAATATCCCACTTTGTGATATTTATTACTTTTCATCACACTATTCATTCACCTCAACCTTAGTACCAACCCTCAAAGGATTAAACTTGTTCAATGTTTGCATCAATCACTTGTTTGACCTGTAGGTTCATGTATGGAATCTTTAGCCTTGGGTCTTGATGTGAATGGACTTATTTAAACATCCCTTAAGATAATAAAACATTTATTTTAATTATTACTCTTTTTAAAACCTCAAAACACCATGAAAGTATCCAAATTGGATCATTGTCTAGTGTGTTTGTTGTGAGTATTCAAGGGCCCATGTACGGACTGAGGTGTGCATAGGAACAAGAACCAATGTATCATTCCCCTTAGGTGGTATATTACATCATTAATACTAAATTATATCATGTAAAATATTTCCTCATTAATAATTATATCTTACTATCAATTTAGGTGAAAAGGCCCATTTTGGTTCAAGTCTATAGATTTCACTGCTCAGTTTTAGTGTTTTGGGAGGCCACTTTGAGACATCAAACAATCATCCTCCCTTTATCATCTGCCTCTCTTACTTATTAAAGGGTTTATCCTTGATAAATTATATATTATTTTCTAATTTAGTTTATTTTGGTCCCTCACCCTCATGTTTTAGGATAATCACAAAAGGTCTCATGACCTCTATTTTACCATTTCAGAGATTGAAGTCCTAAATAATGTCATTACTCCTTTAATGTAATTAACAACTCCATTAGCCAAAATATATTATAAAAAGGTATTTTAAATGTCCAAAAATAATAATAAGATATCAATAAGCTCTCCATATCATACCTCAACCCTTTTAAATGGATATTTTGATCCCTATTAACACTTATAGGTGATTATTTGCAGGTCTACATGTAGTAGTAGAAGATAGTGAGTAGAAAACATGACTTATGGGAATATTTATTTATTTAAATGACTTAAAATATAATATTTAATTAACAAGACATTTCTAATATCAAAATCTTCCTTTCAACATGATTGACCTTTCCTTCATGATAGCTGGTTGATTGTATATGACAGCCATAAGACAAACTGTCTGAAAGTGCTTTATGAATGTAACTCATGAGACATCTGCTTGGATATTGAAGTTATAAAGTGAAATGAGGTTAATATCACCTAGGAAAAAATATAATTAATCTATAAAAACCATGTGAAGCCATTAAAAAACATGAAATTCATAAAAATGGAGGAAAAACTACCAATAACTTAGAAAACTAATCCTCTTGCAACTTTGATGTAATTAACCCATCAAAAAATTATAGATATGAAAAAAATCATGGAAAAAATTACGGGTTAGATTCAACATCCTTTGGAACTAATATCAACATCCAAATTGTATAGACCTCTCCAAACTAAGGTAAAATCTGAAGGGTACACAGATTAATAGGCAGTTTTGGAAGGACAACTTCAAATAAATGGTTCATAAAGTAAATTACACTATTCCAAAACTTATTAATATTAAAACTTAGGTATCTAAGTTTTTAATATGCCCCCAATATCATTTTACTTGAAACCCCATGTGCTAACTGTACCAAGCAAGAACCTACAAGTCACTTATCTATGCCAAGAAGGATGAAAGAGAGATAGAATGGTTTTGAGATATAAATGTCATTTTAAAGTCATTAAAATAATGTATTTTAGTTAAGGAATATTAAATTACATCCCTTGACCCTCTCCCTTGTGACATAGGCAGCATTCAAAAGTCTATAATCGACATAGATCTATATGCACCCATCCTTCTTTATGCTTATGATCATCAGAATAACCCATTTGGACTCTTGTACATAGTAGATGATGTCAATGGATAGCATTCCATAAATCTCTATTTTCACCTTGGTGTGGATATTGGGATTCATCCTATATGGTTGCTTCTTGATAGGCCTCACACCATCCACCAGCTTGATACTCATTTTTCCAAGGGAAGGGTGGGTACCCTTCATGTCCCAGTAGTTATGTGAGAATAAATCCTAAAAATCCTTTAGGAGGTCTATGATTCATACCATCTCTACCTCAAACTAGTAAGTGCCTATAGTAGCAATCTTTAGCTCAACTTCTGTGTTGATGTCTTCTTTAGTGGTCTTGAGTGGCATGTAGTAGGGTTCATTCCTCTCCTAATGAGATTATTTAACTTGCCTTTTCCCCTCCATTATTTCAATTTAAAGATGAGTCAGATCTTCTTCATCTAGGGTGTTATCATCCACAAGGTGCACAAGTTTTTGTCTTCCTATTAGAGCCTTCCAATTGTGATCCTTATATGTCTCATTATCCTCCTTGATGGAGTCATTGTTGAGCGCCTTATCTTTAAAGAATGTTAGGAGTGATAGTCCCTTTTATTTGAACATATATCTAAGGCACTCTTCTAAGATGGCAGTGTCCTCAAACACTACCCTACAAATGACTTATAGTGGATCTAATAACTCTAAGCTCTGTGAAGAGAAGGAGGTGTGCACAAACCTCTCCTTGAGTACCTCCCAATCTCCTATCTCTTAGTGCATTTCATTTATAATTTACCACACTCACGCCCATGTTTTTAAAGTCTTGTAGAAGGCATACACCCATAGGCTTCTTGGTGCATTCTCATCATAGACAGTCCAAGTTTCTTCACATAAGTGCACATGTATGATTGGGTTAGAATCGTCTAAGTAAGCCGTTATGTCAAAGTATTCATTACTCTTTCCAAACTTAGTGCATATTTTTGCCTTCACATCTACCCATGTTGGTAATCTAGGCCTTTATACTGCCTAATAACTAGCAACAATACTATTTAGGGTATGCACTAGTGTACCCATTCTATATATTTCCTTGAGAATGCATGTTTTAATGTCATGGACATAATTTTATATAGTTTAGCTGCCTCTATATTTTAGTAGCGCTGCAAGCTTCCCCTTACTCAACTAGAACACCCTTTTCCCTACATTTTTGGCATATGGAACCTATTTCCTTGGATTGTGATCAACCTTGATCAATCTCATTCTGGCTGGCCTTGGCTCAGTTACTCAAACTAGCTGGTGAATTTATAATCCTCTTCAACCCATTGGTCACAAGCTACATTAGTTGTATCAGAAGTTGATTATCCATCCTCCCATTTCATCACTCCTTGGTAACTTGGGTTAAGCTTATTAATGTCCCATGTTATGATGTTATAAATGTGGTTGATCTCATCTTAGATATCAACACTTTTGACATATGGAATCCCTTGATCACTTGATAGGGGGATCACCACCCTATCTCTATCATTATCGAAAGTCATGTAGTGCTTCCTGAGGTGCATGTCCATGTTGTTGGCATACCACCATGGCCTCCATAAGAGAGTTAGATAGTTATCATGCTCTTCCAACTTGATCACCTTGAAAGCAACTTAGAATTTGGCACCCATGATATCTAAAATGTCACCCTTCAGGATCTTGATAGTTTGTGCTTGGGTTTTGTTCACCATAAATAGCATATGAGGGGAGGACTTCAAGGGTGGTCATCCCATATTCTCTTAGGTAGTTTTGGTTAGAATGTTAGCCTCAACCCTTATGTCCATAAAGACCTCACAAATAGACCATTCATTGATGGTGGCATTTATTAGTAGTTCTTGTTCATACTCAGCAATCTAAGTATGCCTTACTTCACACATCCACTCCATATGCAATGCAACAACTTCAATCATCTGAGGCATGACATCTTATTCTAGTATCTTCCTTATGTTCTATAAAATCATTTTTTTTAGTAGGGATAGCATCCCTTCATATTATAAGAGGTAATGGATCTTAGTCAACTCCTGTACTTCAACCTCTTGGTTGTCTTTCTTCCTACATGAGGTGCTTACCTGCACCTCTAGATCTCTGGCCAATTTGAGTTCCCCCTAAAAATTTTGTATTATTTTCATGACTTCTTGTAGGATGTACTTTTCTCATGTCAAGTTAGGGTAGGGAAAAAAATTTGGCTCAAATCACATTTTCACTCAGTATGGCTTGACTCACCATATTTCAAGCATAGTTATTTTGTCAGTGTAGTAGGTGATTGTGTGGTGAATCCACTTCGAGTTGTGGTTTGTACCGTAGGTGGATATTTGTGAGTCTATTATAGCTTGAGATCCCATTTCTCCTCCTTTTGATCATTCCTAGCCATAGAAACACCCTTATTTGTGCCAAATTAACCTTAAATCAGCTTTTTTTACAAGTTTAGGGAATCCTCGACTGCATGTGGTCCCCAAAAATACCTACGCATTAGGTGTAATGGGTAGTCACACTGGTAATTCTTAGTTGACCTACACTTGTAACATTATCATTGTGGGAATCTTCCTCCACCATGTCCTCCACCTCACCCATGTATGCATCACTAATTCCCATAGCTAATACTTTGTTAGACATAGCCTTCATTTCCTTGGCTTGCCTACCCTCTGACTGTGGTCATTTCCTATCATGCACCTCTCTCCATATTTTGGTGTATCTCATCAATGACTCAATAATCTATTATTGAATGAGTATAGGCATCACACATCTTTTAATAGATAGTAGTGTTTACTTGACTGACATGCTACAATAGGGGATAGTTTCAAGAGTCATGCAGCCCATGACAAACTTCATAGCTAAGAAGTAAAGTGTGAACATTTCTTCATGGGAAATTATTATTGTTATGCCCCTCTATCTCATAGTCATTACACCACAATCCACTATGAGTGTCATGCACCAAACTAGTAGTTAACTTCTATAGCTAAAATGCCATTGATGTGATCTAGGCCTTTATAAAAGGGCTAATCTACGTGTTTGTGTTGCTTACTACCTCAGCCTGGAGTGAAAATTCAAACACTTTGTGGGGTTTTGTGAAGGTCTTCATGGATAGCTTTCTCCTAAAAAGTACTATCAAGCCCAAACAAATCATTACATGTGTTGGGAGGGGTGGATATCATATATAAACTTAGAAAATAGGGTCTTAAACTATTCATCATATAGGTGTATGCTCTTAGATATCCCTTGGCTGATTTATTTGAGCGTCACGATGCTCTATTTCTCAAATTTAGGAATATAAAATTCCTTTAATAAATCCTACTTCAATATATCATAATCAATCATAGCCTAGTTTGGATCAAATTTTCAATACCAAGTATGGGCATGATTTAGTAAGGTGGTCATGAACTGAGTCACCTTGCCCTCTGATTGGGGTATATCCTAAGCATGTCATTGAAGTTCACAATTGAGCACATGCTCTATGAAATTATCTATGCCACAATACTCAGGTAAGTGCATCACCATTTTGTAATAAATTTTCTAAGGGGGTGGTGTTAGAGTCTAAGGTGTTTGCCCCCAACATCTATATTAGAGGTAGTCCTCCAATGCCTCTAGCTATAGGGTTGAGAATTGATCCTATTGGTGTAGGTTGTATCATCAATCTCGATGGTGTGGTGTTGCTCACTTGTGGTGATAGGCCATTTCTTGTGGGTTATTACCTAGTTGATGTAACTGACATCCTCTAAATGGGAATGCTTGTGCTTTTGTTCTATATTCTTAGGTTAGCGCTCACTAATTTCATGGTATTCTTATTTAATTCCTTGTAAGGTATCACTTATTTGATCACAAAGTGTTGGTTCAAAGTTTCAATTCTATCAAAGTTAATGTCGATAATAGGTTTATTTATCATTCTTTTATCTTTTCATGGAGAATCTAGTGCATGAGCTTGAACTTTAGGTTCAAAGGGGGTAGGTGCTTCTGGTGCATCCACATTCACCACATCTTGTAGGAACCCAAGGAATTTTTCACCCAACTACTGAGCTCAGTCTCTTACTTCCTCCTCTTTTTCATCATGTTATTTCAATTTAAGGGATCCTTCCCCATGCCCTTCCCACTCGCTATGGGTCCTATCGGCACTTCCAAGTTTTAGATCCTCTATCATCCTACACCTTTTCTTGTTGTAGTTATATCTTTAAAGCTCTTGGGTGTTATGTTTCTCATCCCTTTCCATCATACCTCACCTACACTTTCCCCTCTCACCTTATGTTCTTGTTCATACATGAAAGGATTTTAGCCTTCCAATCTTATAGTTTCAATATCATAATCCACCAATAATTTATTCAATTCAATGTTGAGCCCTCTTATGAACATTCCCATTAGTTTCTGAAAGAACTCATACTCTACTTCTTTAGGAAAAGATAAGGTCAACACTATGAATTCCAACACATAGCTATTTAGCACACCATTCCACCACTTTTCTACAACATGCATCCAAACATCATCTAGGCACTCCTTTTTTCCACTCAAAGTGTTGGTCTTAGCTTCATCTTCTAGAGGTGGTATAGGCAACTAACCACTGATACACATGCTCAAGTAGTTCATGAAAGAACACCTCATATAGAGCATCATATAAATTGGTTTACACCCATTCTTTTAGCTTCTTTCCTTGGCACATCAGATGCTTTTACACAAAATTATCTTCTACTTGAACTAGCCAATGCTTGATTTTCTCGAGCGATAGTCAGAACATCATTCTATTGTACCATTATAGTAATAAAATTTAATATGGGTCTTGAAAATAGAACCAAAATTTTGTAAAAAAATCTCATTTTTTAGCTCATGTGATTAGTCACATGCTTAGCAATCAATTCAAATCAATTTTGTACTTGATACAGCTAGGCACAAGCAGTAAAGGTCTATGGTGCACAACACTTAAATGCACTATTATGGTGGCATCAATTTCACATAAGTACAAGCCTTATATGCTCATATGAAGTGAAGTAGTAAAGGTACCAGGGCCTAAATTGGGCTAGTTGAAACATGGTACAACTTTAATCTCAATGGGACATAGTCATTTGCACCATAGGCTTAAGCAGTTTATTAGTGCATGTTGTCTTGGATAAGATTAGGAGGTGCAAGCCTATTCAAGGGTATAAGTATTTTGGCATGAGTTCATGTTTAGATAGGTATAGCTCTTAATGGTTCAAGTTGTGGGGATATCAAGTTAAGGGTCATTCAGGTGCTTGTTTGGATCAAGAGAAAGGCTTATGCTCAAGCGATCATTCTTCAAGTTAGCGCTCTAGGTGCGGGTACTAGGGGCTTGGTGCATGTCAGTTTCAACACTTAATTAGTTTTAAAAGTATACTAAAGTCACTATATGACACAGTGACACCATTAACAACTTGGAATAGACCTTTATATCATAATAAATTAAACAAAATGAAAACTATAACATTATTCATATACAACTTAAGTCACAAACATACAACAGTGCTAAACTATATGAAAAGAATAAATAACCAAGTAGGTATGTAATGTTATTTTTATTAACTCAAAGTTTATAAACACAAAGTATAGTTTGTACAAAATAGATCACATGCTCATCTAAGTTATACTACAAGCCTAGTGGCTCATAGGAGAGCTTGGATGATACATTGTGATTATTCAAAATTATTCATGTTAGTTTTATGCCAAAATATGTGTATGATCCTAGAACTGATCTTATAGATCTTCACTACATTAATGTTACCTTCCCTTATCTAGGTTCAAGCTCATTTTTATAGGCAAAGGAATATTTTATTTCTAGGTCAGATGGGTGCATGCTAGGTACTGAACTATCATTGGGGGTCATTATGCCATCGACTCCATTACTCTAACACTCACACTCTCTAACTACCACATGCAAGCACTCAATGAGATTCTCCTTCAAACTTGGTTACTAAGAAACTACCTACCAGGTGACATAGGATCCATGGATATCCTCCCAACTGGCACCAAAATCATAAAAATATCAACCATCACCAATGATTGCCTCATGTCAAGATCTGTTGAGTTGGCATGGTCCACTAAGTAGCACAAAAAGACAACTTGTAATCTTCATCAAGAGACTTTAAATGCTAGGGTCATGAATAATATTTTGCCTTCCAATCATTTTATAAAGGATGTTTTTGACATGCCTCTTCACCATGACTTAGTTTTTCCCAATTTTCAATCATTTGATGGTCAAGGGACACTCAATTGCAACTTTATACCAAATATCTATCTATCAGAAACTATAAGGATCCTATTCTAATCACATTTTATGGTGAGGCTTTGGAATGATTATTTTCTTTAACTAGTGGGTTCCTACATTCATTTACATGCTTATAATCACCCTTCCTAGACACGTACATTACCAATAGTGGACCTAAAAAAACATATGAGAGAATTCAACATCTTAGGCAAGGTCAAAATGAAGATATGTGTGATTACATATTTATATTTTTTTTATCATATGCACTCATCCATGTGATATTTAAATACAACATATCTTCATCAATATTCTTATAGAACCTATCAAAAATTATCTACTTTTAAATATTTCACTTATATCATTAATATCAATATTGATCTTAAGGAAGAAGGACTAGTTTGGCCTAAAGTCCATACCTCACCTCTTAAGAACTCAAGAATTTATAATAAACCATGCACCTACCACAAAAACATATATTAATAGGGTTAACAAAGAATAAACAAAATGATACAAACCTCAAGACAACCCAAAACATTTATTAAAAATCAGTACATCATACTACAAATTTTATTGGATTAAAGTTTGATTGAACTACATCCTAATCATGAATCTAATCTAAGGTATAAGTTAAATATTAAAATACAAAATTATTTCATTATTATTATATTAAAGTCAATTCAAAAAAATTATGTTTTATTTAAGGGATAAAATTCAATGGCTCATTGATAATAAAAAAATCATACTTGAATACCAAACTTCCCTAGGAAAAGGTATTTATAACAATAAAAATCAACCTCCTAAGGATGTTTCAAAATCAAAAACATTTAATGATATATAAAAATTCACTCAAGATTTTGACCATAATTGTATATTCTTGGGGGATCCACACCACCCCTAATATATGGGTTAATACTTCATGTGGCATAACATGGGCTTCATCACATACATATTTCAACATTTCCCTTCTATAGATTATTTGCTTATGTTGTTTACATTAATTTTTCTTTATTTCATATCACACACCTTTTTTATTTTGTTTTCTATGTATGTTTATGACTTTATATGCCTAGTTTTTTTCTACTTGAGATTGTTATTGAACCTTTAGTGTTCCATGACATATAATATATTTAGGTTGTGTCTCTGACTTATTTAGAATTTTAATCATCATTTTAGCCCTCTATCCATGGTTACTATCTCATTTTATGATTTGGGTTATCCTCACCTATTTTTTTCTACCTTTCACATTTTTGGTATTACATCTGACTATTCATGACTACACCATTATGCTTTAAGCTAGATTATACACTAGTCATTCTCGCCTACATCTAGTGCTTCATTAATACATCATTATTGTACCACATTGTGCATATATTCTTGTATTATTTCACTATCAATTTAAAAAATACAAAAACATTCCTAAAATACATAAAATCTAAAATAATCACTATCTTGGTCATATGATACATGTCATGCTTATTTTCCTTTGCTACAAGTTTATATATTCATGTTATCCACACATGCTTCTCATGATATACTTTGAGTGGATGAGATATAGGATATATAGGATATATATGGTTAGTGGACATATAGATGCTATAAGAGCATCTTCATTTAATATATTTCCATAGTGCATCTTTCCATCTTAACATTTAGGATTTAGAGCTACTTTACATATATCAAACATATATTTTTATCATTTAACTTTTCATGTGTACATAGATATCTGCATGTGTTATTGTTACATGGATGCTTACATCTTATACCTCGTGATCAATATATATATATATATATATATATATATATATATATATATATATATATATATATATATATATATATATATATGTATTATATATAATTCTTTACTATCATACCATTCATTATTCTATTACTATGATTGAGATTCATTGCTACATCTTGGAAGCACATCATATATTTGGGACATATATTGAATTATTATTTGGGGCATCTTCATATAAAGGATTTACATGAGCATACATCTATACACATGCCTTAATGGAGCCACATTACATATATGCCTTACAGTATTACATTAGTGGGAACCTATGCCCTATGCACCTTTTAAATCTTAGCCCATTATGATTTTCATACTTCCTAAACACATGATTACATCTTAGACATTGGTGTAAATTACTTATACATTTCCAACATAGGCATTATGCCCACATGGTCCTCATAAGTTACTCATTTGACATATCTTGTCTATAAATGACATTCTCGCCATATTTATCCTCACCTCTTGTATGAACTTCATGTATCACATCTAAAACTATATTTTCCTATGGATGAATGATACTCATGTCTATTATACATGATCCTTATAGTGATATATCTCCTATATATGGATTATATCACACTTATGTCTAGCATGCTTACATTTCTACTTCATACATATTTGATATTATATTACATATAGATAGAAACATGTTTGTTATTCCCATATATATATATATATATATATATATATATATATATATATATATATATATATATATATATTGTTATACTGATTATTTATCTATATTTGGGATTCTTATTGTCTCACACATTATCAACCACATTAGAGTATCCACCCACCTATGAACCTTACCACCTCACATAGACATTGGTCCATCTATCCTACTATGTATATTATGGGTCATGTTTCTCCCCCCCACCCCCATAATTATCTCATTCTCATTAGAGGATGTGTTACACCAATTGAGCCTTACATGATGACACATTTATATACATGGAGACTCACTAGAGTAGTATATTGTGCATTAAGCCTTAATTTATATTATCATTCCCATGTGACGTGACATTGAAATTTTAATAAATTAGTATATTGGGCATTGATATATGCATTATGTTATCTATATTATGTGTCACGACACTTGGGGATTGACTATATGCCTACATAAAACCTAATATGGGAATTTGTAAGTAATATTTTATGTTAGTTACATGTGTTTTAATATGGTATAAATTATATATAATATTATTACACATGGTGATTTTAATTTTATTATTTTGAGATGAGTGATTTCAGGCACATATTATTTAATCCATCACCTTAAAATGGAGGCATATATAGGATATTTTTTTGGATTATACTAAACAAAATTTAGGCAGCTTTACATAGAGAAGAATAAACTTTTGGCAACTCTACTTGGAGCAAAACATTATCTACTTCCTTGATCAAGAAGTAGGAAGAGGGTTCATAAAAATAAAATATAATTAGTGGATATGTCAAGAATTTATCATAATAAAAAAATCAAAATAAGTATAATAAGTGGAATAGGGGCATTTTTTTAAAAATTGCAATTAACATTTGGCTCACATAAAGAGCAAGTTTATTCATTTTAATGTTCATTTCAAATTTCAAATTTTTATTTCAATTCAAGTTCAATTTCCAATTTTTAATTAAGAACAAATATCATATATGGCATTGATTAAAAATTTGAAAATGGTTATTTTTTTCAAGTATACTAAAGTTTGTGAAATGAAAATCATTTGGATGGATGCATGACAAAATGCCTCTTCCTCCTCTACTTATGGCAATGTTGATTATTTTGACCATAATTCAAAATAGGTCGACTCCCTATAGTTTAAAACTTGAGATAAGGGTATATTATAATTTTATAGGGTGTGTCATGGTCTTTTTAATGTCATTTGGTATGTCATTAACCTTGTTCATAGTTAAATTCTTTACTAAGTCATTCTTGCCATTTAAGATTCATATTTGGGTCATAAATGAAGTTGATACAATTTTACAAGGTGTACAAGTGTTCAAAACTCTCTTTCAACATCCAATACATCATATTCCTTGTTAGGAATGTCAATATTATCTAAAACTTGTAGGTTCCTAACTGAAATTAATAAAACAAGTGAAAAGAAAGAGGTTTTGGCAGTTGTATAGCCTATAGAGGAGAGTGGCACATGGGAAAATATTATGGAATGGATATTAAACATAATTTATTCCATTTTCATGATTTACCTACTTTAGAAGCATAAAAATGAACCATAACCATTTTGGTTCTCCATCACTACACTAGATATGCAAAATTGGTCAATAGGTCTTCTAAGGGTACAACCAATAGGTGAAGTTTCAGGTCAAAATATCTTGGTTGAGGATAGTAGACTTTTTCTAATTCACATTCATGTCATGAGTTTGAATAATGGTTTCCTATGCTTTATGAACTATTCTTAATAAGTTAAATGTCTTATTTTGATTGCTAATACCCACACCCTACAACTTTTGATTTTGTTTGAGTTGGATATAAATAAATTGATGAATTTGATTCCATAGGATGTTTACTTCCTTATCCCATGTTTTAAATCTTTGGTTTCATGTTTTTAGGTGACTTAATGAGCTAAACAGATTAGATTTCAAGATGAGATCACCATTGCCCAATTATAGACGTGTTCCACTAATTATAGAGGTCCTAGTCATGGTGAATGATATGTGTGAGGGTCCTAAGCATGATCATGGAGATTCCATAAGTATTTTAAGGGGTTGAACATATTATTAAAATAGGAACAATCAAACCAAGCTCTCAAGTGATGTATGTGACTTTGATTACTGGTTCAACTCTATACATAGTCCACTAATGTGTACATACAGGTGTTATAGAAAATGTCAATCATGTTGAAACAAATCAATTATCTAGTTTCAAGTTCTTTATGGTTTAAATTAATTTTTTGAAGAATTTGATAAGGTCCAATATGAGCCATAAGTCCATATTCCATGCATATATCTCATATCCACCTCCACTGCCTTTATACTAAAATGTCCAACTATAGGTGGCTCCCATAGAGACTTGAAATGTTTCACAAAGATGTTTTAAAATGTTTTGAGACCTTACTTGAGGTCTTATAATGTTGAGGGTGTCATGAGAAACATATTTGAAGCTATATAGTGGTATGAAAGTTTGAAGAGTTATGTGCATATGTAGACATTAAGTTTAGGGATAATTTTCCTTAAAATCTCTAAAATAGAGCCCTGGGTAATTTTGATGCCATTATATAATAGTGTAACATGAAGTCTAGATGAGTTTAGACGTTTCCATCATGAATAACTATCCTAAGGGAGATGACTTGACCAAAGGAAGAGGCATTTTGGTTTCAATATGTGATGATTAAGGGGCTTTAGAATCATGAAATTATTCACTGTAACTTTTCAATGTTTACTACACTATTTTGAACCTCTAGGTGATCTTACATTCAAAAATGGCAACATAAGAGCATGTCTTCATGGTAGATGACTCTATTGAAGGTGAGAGGCACATTAGTGATTCAAGTAAATTTAAAAAGGATTTAATTTCAAGGTATTAACATATATCACCACCTACATGTGCCTTTCCCTCAAAAGGCTTAACTACATTTGATTGTAGGTACCCACTCGCAAGTCCATAGGTGAACCTTGCTGAATAAGTCTAAAAACACAAACATATATAGGTTGGAGTTGTTTAAAATACTTAAAAGGTATCCTAGACCATGTAAACATGTTTTAAGAGATGAAATACAACCTATAAGACCTCTGATATTCTAAAAAAGGTCAACTACAGTTGATTGTGGCATGATAGTGACCTATAAGCATAACTAGTCTTGAGTTTGGTCTACCCTAAAATATGGTGTGAGTAATTAAAACTATAATATGAGCCTAGAGAAACTCAATAATGTATTATGTAAATTATATATGGTATAAGTATGCAATACATACCTACAAGTAACTCTCTCTCTCTCTCTTAAGTAAATGACATTATACACAGTCTTGTAAAGTATACTTTAGAGAGCTTAGCAAAGGTTGAGATCATGAATTTGATTTGAGTGTATTCATAATGGTGGTAACCATATAAATAGGTTCCCATATCATGGAAACAAGGAAAATGATATTTATCAAAGGATAACTGATAGTCATATTTGTATACCCTACACATAATTATTGCCTTAGAAATCTGCCTTGGGTCTTATGAGGTTTGGAGGGGTAATGGATATGATAAAGACATGAAAAATTGTATATAAAATTATCATAAATTTATAAATTTCATAATATACTTGTATTATCTAGGATAATAGGAGAAGTTCCCTTTGTTTTGTCTCGAATAGAGGTCACTCCCAGAGTGTTGACCCCTAGGTGTGCAAATAGACCTATAAGGTCTTGACTAGGCCTATTTCCTAAAAGAGGGTCATTTCCTTTTATAAAATAAGATGAAAATTCCAAAGCATTATAAAATTTTAAGTGGTAGTTATAATTTGTGTTGGAGCGTTTAAATTGTATATAAATCCGTGAATAAGCCATTTCTTGGCCTAGGAGCGTAATGGGGCATGCAAAATGTGAAGGAAAAGTTAAGAGGTCAAGTTGGGAAGCTCAAACTTATATGGAGACTTAGAATGTAAACTAAAGGAGATAATATAAGTTATATATCTTCCATAACAAATATTTAGTATAATTTTTTTAAGGTTTGGATGTCACACTTTTATGAACAATCCTTAAGGGGTTGAACCACCTAAAACCCTCTAAAACCCTTGTTCATAACCCAATTGAGAATAAGTTGATAGATATGTATCTACGAGGAATATAATGATAATTAAAGTGATTTGATATTATATATTACTCCCTAGGGATACTTCCCATCAATTTAACTTCCACCTTTCTTGTACAGATAGGGTGAAAAATGATATTTCTTGATAGTTTTATGTGTTTTATAGGTACAGGAAGGTTTTAAAAGATGAAATTCAATTTGGGAGGAATTATATGGTCTAATATAATCCCCCATGTACATTTTTTTCATTATATAAGTACATAATTACCCCTATAAGTACTTCCATCTTACCTATTCCAAACTAGCATAGTAAACAAGGAATGACCACCAAATGAGAAGGTGAAAACTCTAAGTGGGAGGCCTTTTAAGGTCTTACTAATGAATCTAAGGACATAATGAATATTTAAAAATTTCATACACTTCCATATATGGATTATATTGGAAAAATAAATTCCATCTTAGTGCCAAATGTGAAGGGTGAGTGAAAGAAGAGTGATTATGATTACAGGCAATGATAACTCATATCCATAAGAATGTCAATGATTAGGTTAACAATAAATGCATGTTAGGGATTATTTTTAACCCTAACCCCTTCACATTTAAATCATATCATATGTCCCTAGTCTACAATGGAGCACTGAAAGAAGGCCAAATGATGAAGGCAATTTTTTGAGCAAGCAATTGAAGAGTCTTATGCCAAGTTTAGGAAGTTTCATGCTTTGAAGTAAATTTATCCAAGTATAACTTGCATGGTATATTAAATATTAATTTATCCTACACATTTAACTCATTTTATCATCTTTAAATTTTTTTTTTTGACTTTCGAACTTCATTCTCTCCTCTTCTCTCTCAAATTCTATAAATACTAGCCATGTTAGCTCTTGTAGACTAATACCACACCTAGTATGGTGAATCCATACTTTTTTGATGTCATATTTTGCCTTTTAATAATGAAATAAATATATTTTTATTACATAAACATATTTTTTAATATTTAAAGTGATGGATGGTTAATTCTAGTGATTATATCCTTGTTTTTCCTTATCCTTTCATGTCTTATACAAGAAGTTATCATTCTAACAGGTCATATAAAGTGTAGTTAGAGTGCTAGTATCCCTTCAAGTGTGCATGTGTGTTTGGATTCATAAATATAATCCTTGGTATACTTACCTTGACTTTTCTCATTCATATCACCTCTATATTGAAACACTTATGTTATAACATCTTACGACTTCAAGTCTAGTTTGTAGATCTTATTCTTAGTGAAAGAAGTATGATACCATAGTGGATATATTCATAGTTTATCACCCCCTTATATTATATTTATTTTATGTATACTTATATCCCATTTCACACAATTAATTAGTAGTATAGGTGATAAGCACTTCAAGACAAATTTAGGGAGCTAGCCCTTAAACCCAAAGGTCTACTTCCACTATAGGTAAACCCTCATGCATTGAAGTATTTCAATGTTTCCCAAATATTATATTAGGATTTAAAAAAACTAATATAGGGTGAAATATTTTGTGAAAACATTATTTTCATGCCCATTGGGAACCATTTTCCTAAAGACAACTTGTCAAGGTGAATTCTAGTCTTGATAACATTAGCTACAAATTGGTGTGTTACTCAACATTTAGAAAATATATTCAAGGTAAAATCTAGTTGTAGACCATTATTTTATCATATATTTTATCTCATAATTTATGGTACTTACTATATCATCTTATATTAGATTTTAATCCCATAAATTCACCTATTCATCCTGAACTTCCTCTTGAAGTTCAATACCCTCAGCCTAATCTACCCTTTGAAGAGGAAGAGGATTTTGCTAGCCAAAAAAGTGAAGAAATTGAAGAATTATAATCCATCATAGATAGGAATGTTGGATATTTTTCAATTATGTCATGGTGATGTCATGGAGGTGTTCTAGTGAGTGGATGAAGTGATTTTCTTATCTAAGTGACAATGACAAAGTGTGCAATGTGCTTGTTTTAGTATGTTTGGTTGATCTTCAGTTTTGGCATGGTTATATATGTTCAAGGATGAGTATGGTGATTTTAATATGTGTAAAATTTCCCTAATATGTTTTCTATGATTTTATTTCTTGTGTGTATAAGTGGAATTCATCTAGTAGTCCATATTTTTCATCTAGACATTTTGGGTCCAAAGGTAAAATATTTGAGTAGGCAGTTTATTGACATCACCATTGCCACATATGGATGAGTCATGGGAAGTTGGTCATATGGTTGTGATCACATTATTCCCTATTTTATTTTTAATAAATTTTAGATCATGCATCAAAGTGCATCAAAAGATATGTAATTGTAAAGTTAGGCTCCTAAGCAGTTTGATAGTGTTTTCCCATACTTAGCCAAATTTGCATAAGGCAAAAAAGAGCTGAATAAGCAGTTTGGTGATGGAATATCTCACATTTGTGGATTTTTCAATATAATTTGATCATATTTGTTTGTTTATTTTTGTTCCTAGTTATTTTTTACTAATTTTTATATCAAGAATCAAAGCACGTCAAAAGATATGCATGTGTAAAGTTGGCCTTCCATATAATTATTGACATTATTGGCTTTATGGTAGAAAAATTTGAGTGAGTAGATTAATGTCATTATATCTCACACATGTGAATGTTTTAGGATAATTTTGACATGTGGTTGGATTATCCTATGTGATAAAATCATATGGTTCAAATCTGATAACATGTGAGTGAGCGAGGTAAAAGTGATGACTGTGTAAATTTGTCCTTTTAAGCAGATTGCAATGGTTCCCATACTTAGTCATTTTTGTTCAAGTTAAATTTCAAGGAAAATTGATGGATCACATTTCTTAAATAATTTATTAAGTATTAATATGATTACAAGTGTTCAATATTTAACAATGAGTAGAGATAAAGATCAAGCTTTTTCCAAGGATCAACGGTGAGTGGGTGATCATATAGATAGAGATCAATGGTGTGCTTTAAATTCAAGAGGTCAAAGTGTTCAATGCTTAAATTGAGTAAATATTGATTTCCTTAAAAAATATCATTGGATCATGTTCATTATAAGATGTCTAAAAGCAGTGATATGAGGACAAGTGTTCAATGTTTAAATTCAAGTAGAGATAAAGACCGAGCTATATATAGGTGATTAATGGAGTCAATTAAGTCAACTAGTCAAGATGAAGATACAATGATGAGTACTAAAATGAAAAGGGTGAGTTACTTATAATAAGATCAATGGTGCATGTTAAATCTTAATAATGAAGACTTGAGATGAGAGCATAGTGTTCAATATTTAACTGTGACCGTTTACATTCGACTATTTGAATTAACAAAGGAAAAACCAATGCTCTGTATTTTGGCCATATTTTTTTATCTATGCATAATTTTCTCATGGTGTAAAAAGTGAACTTATATATTATTCTAAGGCACATCTAGAAATATATATTTGAATATTTTAATTTATGTATAGTCAAAGATATTAATCTCCATAGTTGACTATGTATTTATTCATGATGTTCATGTGCACCAGGTCAATGTTTGAGTTATTTGAGCATATGTAGAGGTGAACATAGTTGATTGTGATCATTTAAGTATGTTTAATGGGATATAAGGAGTGGACCCATGTAATTTACAGTGGTTCTATGTTTTTATTTTGTTTGATGAAGTGGTAAATGGGTGAATAGGTCTCCATGAGACCTATAAGAGCTACAAGGGCCTAATTGATAGGTGTAGCTTCTTAAGGGTGACCCATGGATGCTATGGAAAACCTATGAATATTTTATTGAGATATGTCTTCATATGATAGATTTATTAAGGTTTAATTCAAGCCTAATGGCTGACTAAGGTGTTGATTATGATGATATCTCTATAAATAGTGAAACCAAATGTGTTAGTTTCTAGACTTGGAATGAGACTTATGAGTGGAATGTGTATTTGAGAGTATAATATTATGAAGCAAAGGAAATTGTGGGTGACCATTGGATTATTTGAATAGTATAATAGATTTAGGATTGTTTATATGACATGTAGGTCATAATTTTGTTATAAAAATAGTGATCTTATAGATTGAGTGTGAGTGAATGTGAAGAGTGATAATCAAAGGCCCATCATTAGGTGTTGAAGACATCAGTTCAAAGGTGTATGTGTTCATAGGTGTTGTTGTGGTAGCTCATCATCTAAGGGGGTTTTAGCCTCCTTATAAGGTAAAACTTGCTAAAGGTCTAGTTATTTTTGTAACTCAACTAGATAGGTGTGGTAGCACCTTATGGGATTATAGTCTCACTAAATAAGGGATTTTAGTTCCTTGATCAGTTGTATATAGTCTAAATTAGTTCTTGTTATTATATGATAGTAGTCCAATTACAAGTTTTAGTGGGTTTTCTCCCCCAAGAGGGTTTCCCACATATGTCATGTGTTATGTGATTGATCTTGTATTGTCTCTCTTGCTCATTTCTATGAATGACGCGTATGCTTCATGAATGATTATGGTAATTGATTAATAACTTGAAAGGATTAAAATTAAAGTTAATTTTTTTTAGGCTCACTGATTCACCCCACCTCTTAATGGTTTTACCTCTAACAATTGGTATTAGAGTAGGTCCTTTTATAAAGGCTTCATAACTTGAAGGTGATCTAAGGTACAATATGGGTAGTCATCAAGAAGGTTTCTCTAATAAGAAAGCTCTAATGTTCAATGGATATAATTATGCTTTTTGGAGTGCAAGGATGAGGACATATATCATGTCCCTAGGTTTTGATGTATGGTAATCTATTGTGATGTTTATGTTGCTCCTACTACTCCTCCATCTAGTGTTAAAGACAAGAATCTATTTGAGAATAATTATAAGGCAATGAATGACATCACCTATGGTCTTATAGAGACTAATTTCACCAAGGTAATCCATTGTAAATATTCTAAAGAGATATGGGACAAAATGCAGATCATTTATGAAGGTGATTCAAAGGTAAAGCTTGCTAAGTTATGGACTCACAGAAGGAAATTTGAAAGTCTCAAGATAAAGGAAGAATATTATGTGGCATCCTTTCTACCAAGAGTTGATAAGACTGTGAACATCATCAGAGGTCTTAGAGAGAACCTTGAAGAGGATATATTAGTTAAAAAGGTATTAAAGTCTATATCTCTCAAGTTTGATCCAAAAGTATCATCTATAGAAGAAAGTCATGACCTTACTCAGTTAAAGATGGATCAATTGCATCACACCCTTACTACCTATGAGATGAGAGTAAATGATGATAAACCACTAAAGAAAGATGTAGATTTTAAGACAGATGAATCCAAAGAAGAAGTTCCAAGGTAAAAAAATTAAAGAGGATGACATTTTTGATATAGATGAGGATGAAATAATTACTTTGATTACTAGGAAATTGAACACATGCTTAGGAAAGTATAAGGGTAAACTACCCTTAAAATGTTTCAACTATGGAGAGAGAGGACATTTTGATCTTAAGTTCCCTCATAATCATGAGAAGAAAGATGATGAAGAGTATGGTGAATTCCAATATGATGACAAGAAGACATACATGAAGAAAGGATTTAGAAAGTTTAATAAAAAGAAGTCCTTCAAAAACAAGAAGAGTCTCTACACCAAATAAGATTGTATCTCATCAGATGAGAGTGAAGATAGTGACTCAGAATATGATCATGAATATGATGGTCCTATTGAAGATGAATCCCTATTAATGGTTGAGGAAGGAATCATTTTAGAAGGTGTCTACTTGGAATGATTCAGATGATGATGAAGATGAGGTGGACTATAAGACTATATTGATGAATGCTCTTAAAGAACTAAAGTTTGAAAAGAAGATCAATAAGAAGATAAAATCTAAACTCAAAGACTATGATGATTAATTAAATGTGTTTGACACAATATTGGTTGAAAACTCTAGGGAACATGAAGGTGTTGTCATATTTCTTAATTCTAAGTTAGAATCTATGTCTGAAAGTCTAAGATCCAAACAAGAAGAATGCTCAAGGTATACTTTTGAGATTGTGTATTTGAAAGATTAGTTATAGAAATTTGAAAGCAAGGTCAAATCATTGGTCAAGTTTGATAAAAAATTTAATAATCTAGATGATCTCTTTAAGAGTAAAAAATTAGCTAGTGACAGAGCTAGATTGGGTTTTAATGAAAAGCCTAAATTTGCTACTCAAGTTGACATGAATATAAATAAGAGCAAGGTGGATCAATATTTCAATGGTTACTATTACACATGTAATCGATTTGGGCATAGAGCTAGGGAATGCAAGAGACCTATTATAAATGAATTTTCATGGAACTATGATGGGGTTCATCAATAAAAATGTGTCAACAATGTTAAATGCTTCAATTTCAAATTTTTATCCAAATAAGGTAAGGTAATATATGTTTCTTACAAAATGTATAGTGTGCTTCAAGTGTCAACAAAGAGGTCACATTGCTAGGTTCTGAAAGCAAAGGTCTACAAGTCAAAATGAGTTCAATTAGGCTCCTAGAGTGTAAGGAAGAAGGAAATTTAACACATGGAAGCCAAAGGAGACAAGTGTGAGTCTACAGGTCTAATTAATCCATTTGCTATGGTGGAGAAAGCTACAAAATTTGAAGAGTGCCAAAAGGTCTCATTATTTTCTCATGTTGAGAATGAAGAGATAAAACTCAAGGAGAAGACAAAAATATTAGTTGAATCTAGTTATGAGGTTGTTTGGATCCAGTGAACATCCTACTATTGTTAAGCATGAATCATACAAAGAACATCAATTATTTTTACCTAGTGATGAGGTTCCAAACTATAATGTGGATTCTTCAGATGAAAAGGTATGTCATGAATCTTGGTTGTCTTCATGTATTGTCAATTCAATATTAGAAGAGAAGGAAAATGTTGTGGTGGTGGATCATGTTGCTTCTCTCAAGCCTAAGAAGAAGAATAAAAACTACAAGTATCAGATGACCAAGGAGGAGAAGGAATATGAGGAGTTGTGGGCAACTCCTAGTTTCACATTGTTCTAAGACATTATTAAGTAGGGTGTCTCTACCTATGATTTTTAGGAGACATATTTTTTGTGAATAAGTAAGTTTGAGTGATAAATATTATATTTCCAATCTCAATAGAGACTTGTGTGATCTTAGGTCTTTGGTTAAGGGGGAGAAACAAGCTCATGAGCTTACTCTAGAGGTTTGTGAAGGAGTTATTATGTAGGGTCAAAATGGGTATTTCTAGATGGCATAATGAGTTTGATACAATGTCAAGAAGTGTTTAGTGATTATAAAGGTTTTTTCACTTATTTTTAATGTGTTCTAGGTGTTTTTTTGGTCTAAAGGTATGTTGAAGGTAAATTAAATATTTTTGAGTGCTCTCAATTTTCTAAATTTTTAGCTTAAGGGTAAGTAGGTCTAAAATGGGTTATAGTAAGTCAAGAGTCCCAAAGGCTTGAAGGCTCAAATATTGGTCCATAAGTGTGTGATGGGTGTCTCCAAGTGTGTAATAATTTTTAGAGGTGTGCATTCACCAGAAGGAGGTTTGTTAACCTTGTTTGTTTTAAGATTCTAGGGTGTTGGGCTATTCTAAAAAAGTGTTTTGCCTTCTAAATTGAGGTATAAGTATTATTAATAATTTTAATGGAAAAATGGGTTATCAAATCAAGATTCATAGCGATTTGAAGGTTTTTGGATTTAAGGTCTTTTAAGTTTTTGTCAAGATGGAGGCCTAATTGGTAAGTTGGTTTGTGAAGGAAGTATGTTGCAGAGGATGATCTTGGTGATTAAAATTGGTGTGCTTGAGGGTGAATATGATATTTATCTAAATATGAAGTTTCATTTCCTAAAGATGTGTCTACTAAAAATTATGGGTTCTGTAAGTTTCAAGTAGGGTTATAAGGAGGCTAGCTAGGCCTAGTGTGAAGAAGAGTGTCTTTTGATAAAATTATCCAAAAGAAAAAGGCATGAGTATTTAAAGGTGAGTTATTAATTTTTTTTAGTGTATGTTTCCTATTTTGTGAGTGGCATGAAGTTTTGTTGGTGGTCCTTGTGGTAGCTTGAGAGAGAAGGCTAGTAAGCATGTGTGGTGGTTCTTCATTGTGTATGGAGATCTGAAGATGCTCAAGATGTGAAATGGCTCACAGATCTTAAGGGGAGTCCCTCTCATATTTTTATTAGTTATTTCCATCATATTTTAGTGTATTTTTGTGATATTTCTTCATTGGTTGCAGTGCTTAGTTGAAGAGAGTGTTTGGCATGAAGCAAAATGAAATTGTCAAGACAAGAATAGGTAGGCTCAAGGTAAGGGGGAGTTTGTATCATCTTTACAAGATGGTCCTCTCCTACTGGTAGTGTTTTAAGGTCCTCAATATTGGTTGGTGCACACATTGTCATTGTGTCAAAGGGGGATAAATTTCCTATTATGAGAGTGCTCGAAGAGAGAGAAGGAAGATGAGTTGTATATTATTATATGATGGTTGTTGACATCAATGACAAAGTGGGATATTATTGGAGATTTGTCAATTATGTCATGGTTATTTCATGGAGGTGATATGGTGAGTGTATGAAGTGATTTTATTGTCTAATTGATAATGACAAAGTGTGTAATATGTGTGTTCTAGTATGCTTAAAGTATGTTTAGTTGATCTTTAGTTTTGGCATGGTTAGATATGTTTAGGGATGAATATGGTGATTTGACTATGTGAAATAGGTCCCTAAGATATTTTATATTATTTTATTTCTTGTGTGAATAAGTTTAATTCATCTAGTAGTTCATAGTTTTCATATAGACACTTCGGGTCCAAAGACAAAATATTTGAGTAGGCAATTTTCTAATGTCACCATTGCCATGTATGGATGAGTCAGGGGGAGTTGGTCATATGGTTATGATCACATTAGTCCCTAGTTTATTTTCAATATATTTTAGATCATTCATTAAAGTGCATCAAAACATATTCAAGTGTAAATTTGGGCTTGCAGGTAGTTTGATAGTGTTTTTCCATACTTAGCCAAATTTTCTTAAGGCAAGAAAGAGTTGAGTAAGCAATTTGGTGATGGCATATCTCACATGTGTGGACATATCAAGATAATTTGATCATATGGGTTTTTTTATTTTTGTTCTTAGTTGACTTTTGATAATTTTAAGATCAAGCATTGAAGCACATCAAAAGATATGCATGTGCAAAGCTGGCCTTCTAGGTAATTCTTGACATTGTTGGCTTTGTGGAAGAAAAATCTGAGTGAGTAGATTAATGGCATTGTATATTACAGATGAAAAAAATTTAGGATCAGTTTGACACATGGTTGGATTGGGTAAGTGCATCAACTTGGAGGATAAAAAGGGCCTACCTATGGACATGATTTTTCTAAAATTTTAGAAATTTGAACTTCTAAAGATAATTTGATATGGCTACACTCAAAATTTGAAGATGGTATAAAAACATGAATTGTATCACTTAGAGTCTAGTTTCCAAAAAAACTATTTTTTTAAAAAATGGTTAAGTATAAATATGTCAAACATTTAAAATTTGAAGAGGACCTCCTTTTTTTTAAGAAAACATAGTAGATATATGGTTGTGCGGCCCACCATTTTTTGAGCATCATTAAATATTGTTAGAACCCCTTTGGTGAATATTTAGATAAGATATTCTAGTGTGTTAAGAAATTTTTTTATATTTTTTTTATGAATATTGTTTTTTATTAATTGTTCAATTAAATAGATTCTAAAAACTGATAAAAAAATGGATAGTCGGTCGTGTAACTCACCCTAACTACCTCAAAAAAATGAAATTTGATTTTTTTTTGGAACTAACTCCATGATCATTTGGGAGTTGAATGTGAAGACAACTTTTTCCATAATCTTATATTTACAACTCTAAATGTTAAGTATAATAAAATAAATATAAAAATATAAATGTAAAGTTAATAAATGTAACAATATAAATGTAAAGTTATACTTTAAATTTATTTTAGTAAATATAAGAAATTAGGGTCACTCAACATCTATTAGAGTTGGTCTCATAGTTGCATGACTTACAATGTGAAAAATAATTTTTCAAAATCCAATTAGGTTAGTACTTAAGAATTTTTAGGGTCTAAGTATTAAACCTAAGGATTTTAGGATATAACTTTTGCAATTAATATCCATTTTTGGTAAACATATAGTCATTTATTAGGTTTTTGTGCCTTCTAGATTGATTAATATCATTTATAGGAGTCTTAGTTTTGTCAAAATTAAGGTTTTCAAACCACTCACTTTGAAATTGATGCAAAGTGGTGTTATTGGGGTAGCATAGGTCACATTGATGACCTACACACATCAAAAAACCACTTTACATGTTAATTTCACTTGATCATCACCCTTCCCTCATCCTTGATCACTTTTTACTCATCCCTCATTACCCCTAATCACTCTTTCATCAATACTCATTGTCCCTAATCACTCCCTCATTGACCCTCACTATCCCTAGTCATCTCTAATCACTCCCTTATCATCCATAATCACTCCTCCATTGACTCTCACTATCCCTCATCATCCCTAATCACTCCTTCTTGATACTTCATCATCCCTAATCACTCTTTCCTCATCCCTCATCATACCTAATCACTTCCTCATCCTTACTCACTCCCTCCTCATCCCTCCTCATCCCTAATCACTCCTTCATTGACCTTCATTATCTCTCATCATCTCTAATAACTTGGGCTTATCATCACTAATCACTCCTTCACTGATTATCACCATCCCTCATCATCCCTTATCACTCACTTCTCATTAATCATAAAACCTAATCAATCTTTCTTCATCCCTCACCATCACTAATTACTCCCTCATTGACTCTCCCCATCCCTCACCATCCTTCATCACTCCATCATTGACCATCACTATCCCTTACCATCCCTAATCACTCCCTCATCATCTGGCATAGGTATATACTCTAAATATATATTTGATTCTAATCATATGTTTTTTAATAAATTATAATATAAATTAACTCTTTTCTAGGACTTGTGTTGTCAATACCCATTTGTGATAGTTAATGTTATTACTGAACAAATTAGATCATATTCAAATTTATAGTCAAGTAACATAAGTATTAACACAAAATAGAGTCTAAATTTTAGTTCATATAATTATCTTTATTTTGCATCTGACTAAATGAAACTTTATTCGATTCCACATTTGGTAGTTTGGTTCAAAAGATAAAAATTAAATACAAATCTCTTGTATAATTTTCTAATTCTAAGAAGATTTAAATTAGATGCAAAGTTATTTAGTGTTTCCCATTCCTGTATAACTTGAATCTTGGTTAGGTTCATGCATGCACTCCTTGTGTGTGTAATGTGTCCCAAATATTTTTTATCTTGCATGAGAAATGAACATGTATTCATGTTATACAAAAATATGTTTCTACAAAATGTGAAACACTAGTTCAACATATTGTAGATGTTCATCCCATGTTTTCTAAATATTAAGATGTCATCAAGGTAGATTAAAAAAATGGCATAGGTAAAGGAATTGAGGATGTCATTAAACATCTTGAAATGAATGAATTAATTATATGAGTTAACCTAAAAGACATAATCAACTAACCAATCAATCCTTCCTTTGTTTTTAAGACTATATTCCAAATGTCCAAAGGTTTAACATGAATATGATGATACCTAAACTTGAGATCAATTTTGGAAAATATTTATACACCATGGATATGGCATAAAAATCCCTTAATATTTAAATGAGTATAATATTTATTCATGTTAATCTTGTTAATATTTTTTTAACTGATTCACAACTTTGGCACAAACACAATTGGGTTTCTATAAGGCAATGATTTGCGCATGATGTGTCCATTATCCATGATTTTATGAATCTACCACTTGATCTATTCATTATGTATAATTGATATGTTGTATAAATAGGTTTGAGGTAGAGATAGTTAAGGGATAAAATCAATAGTATTGTTTAGTGTATAGTATATAGGAACTTATTTAGGTGACTGAAAGATATCCTTGTAATCATCTAGTTTATGGTTCAATTATTTCATCTTTATTATTATTGGATAAAACACACTATGATATGGTGACATAAGGATGTCATTTAAAATTTAATTCTTTCCATTAAGAGTATACTTCTTACTATAATTGACAATATTCTTTCACTTCCTAGCACTAATGACTAAAATATTATGAACTAACTATGATATACAATATTTCAGATCCAAACAATCTATCTCAAAATTTCAAGGATTTACTTCATATACTACATGTCAATGGTAAATATATGGTTGACCACATGTAAAATATCACACACCTATAATGGTGAGATGTCATAAAGGATTGCATATTTGAAAAAAATTATTTTGTACACCAAGTGACACTACTAGGTGATCCATTTCTCAAGGCCTACACTAGACCATACACTAGCGTATGGTTATGGATGATGTATAAATTTCAAGTTCAATTTTTTAAAATGTGATTTAGGAGAAATTAAATTCTTTTGACTTCCATTAGAAATGATGAAGTGTATTATCTCACCATTGACGTACATTTATTAATGAAATAATATTTTTAATTCATATAATTTCTTGTTGGGGGAAGTAGAGATATTTTTAGTACCGACCATATCATTGGGTTCATAATCTATTATCTACTTAACTTTTTATAGTGATAGACAACTTATACACACTTCTTGAGATTTGAAAGTAGAGAGATCATAGTGTGACACTCTTCATTGGATTAACTATTGAAGTTATGAATTAAGCACCACTTTCCACTCTTGGACTAGTTGTTCTAATCAATTTTTCACTCTCTGATATGATGACTCAATCAATATACATACAAATAGAAGGCCTTAAATATGATTATTTAGATCATAAAATTTTCTCATGTCAAAATTAATTGATTAGTTTTAGTAAATCACATAGCTTGGTGATCCTCATGTATTTACTACCCATTTTTGGTGCTATGGTGGTTTTATTTGCTTCCCTTTTTCTGGAAGATTTGTAATTGTGAATTACATCATTTCTAATAGGCCCATATTTTTTCATAGGTGTTAAATATTTGTGTTTCAAATTTACCTCCATATCATTTTGATCACTATGTCTTATATTTTATGCTAGCACTCAAATATCCATTTGTATATCCTAACATTGTTAAACTCCAACACAATACCACCATCAAGGTATTGTATGGAGTGATTAAATATGAGGAGGGATTAGGAGGAATTGAGTAGAGATGATGAGGGAGTCAAAAGGGATGATGAGGGATGGTTAGGGATAATTAGGGAGTGATTAGGTAGGATGAGGGCATGATTAGGGATGATGAGTGATGGTGAGTATTAATGAGGGAGTGATTAGGGGAGATGAGGGATGTAGAATGAGTGATTAAAGATGATAAGGTATGATGAAACAATGATTAGGGATGATGAGGTGATGTAGGAGTAACACTACCTAATATAAATAGTGATCTAGTTTACATGTTTAGAGTCTTTATAAGGTGGTCAAATTCATAAGAAGTTTGTAGGATTCTTTATAAGTTTCTAGTTTTGTGTTAATTTTGAATTAGAGTTGTATTCAACTTTCCCACCAAATCTTTCATTTGAATTTTTGAACTTTCATAGAGACTTCAATCTTGTTTCAAGAAGTCCAACATTGAATTTGGTATGGTTATACTGTAGTGAGGATTTTATGATGTTACAACACATATACCTAAACTCATGTTTGAGAAATATGTTAGTAGTTGAGTTATTTGAGGACACTCTCAACATACAAATGAAGTTAGAATTTAGTTGATGGTTATTTGGTAATAAGAGTTTTATCCATGTCTTATTTTGTATTTAGAGTCAAATTCAAGATATTTGGAGAGGGTATGATTATAAATTATTAATTTAAATAACCCCAAACAATTTAATAAAGACAGGTTTTGATTATTTGCATACAAGAAAGCAAATAGACCCTACATCTTCTTGAATATGTGCAAAGATAGTTGACAGTGTGCATGATCATGAAAAATGATTAGTAATAAGTTATTTGTGATATTTATGTGAGTGGTAAGTTGAAAATACCTTTTATTTTATGGTTATTATATCATTTGTCATTTGAGTTTCAAATATTTTGAATGTTCAAATTACAAACTGTATACCCTATGCTTTTACAAACTGTGCCTTGAATTCTGAGTGAAGGTTAGAGTCTTGTGGAAGAGGAGATTCTATTTAATAGGATTTTGGAATGTATGAGTAATTATTATCTTGACATAATAATTCATTAATAGTCTTTAAACATTGTAATTTTTTATTCTTTTAAGGACATTTTGTGTTAAACAACATAACCATGTCTTTTATGAGCAAAAGTTTTGAGTATACATCTATGTGAGAAGGTATATGCATGTATTGGAGTGAACATTAAAATTTATATATTGGTGAGTTGATTATCATATGATCATGAAGTATTATAGTCTTTCAAGTAGCTTTCATATATTTGGATGAGAAAAAAGAAAAATAACATAGTCCTGCAGTCATCAAGAAACTTAACACAGTGAAAGTGGTATCTCATGGAAATAGGAAAATTGAGTGTTATAGATGGAAGGCATTGATTTTTTAAAGTGTGAAAACATTATGTAGAGGATTTTAAACCTTCATGTTGATTTATAACCCTTTTTGGAATGAATTAGAACAAATAATCTCTTCTCATATTAATATAGACTTGTGACTAAGTACATAGTTTATTCAAAATTGGTTAAGTCAATCTACTGTCACTTAAAAATGGAAATATAAAACTTGTAAAATGTGAATAGGGTCAAATAAAACCTAATAAAATAGTCAAATTCATTATAAATGACTTTGGAATATTGAAATCTCATTTTGACCCTTCACAGGTCTGTGAAACCAATCCAAACCTTATATTAGGGTTTCTACTTTCAAAGTGAGTTTTTAAGAGTTATAACTATTAATAATTTATGAAATTTCATGATAATTTTGATTTAAACATGCACAAAGATAATAAAGTGTTTTTAATTTGTGTAAGTATGGATAAGTATGGATGGGGAGGACTGTGTGATAGATAGGGTAGAAGGAAATCGAAAGACCTAATTTGAGAGTAGAAAGATCCAAAATAACCAAAGAATGGAACTTTATGAATAAATGGGATATATTATAGGGTATACATAAATGAGTTTTATTTGATGATTTGATTATATACAAGAAGATTCTATGATAGAGTAAGAGGTAGTGTATGATATGAGGATTATGTTGAGAAGTTAATTAGGGTTGAGAAGAGGTTAGAGATAACTCAAAGGAGTGGAAGGAAGTTTTCCATATCCCTATTAAATCCTAAATAACTAGAGACAATATTTTATCCAATTTATTATAAAGTGTAAAAACTAGTAAAGGGGATAGTCTCAAAGCAAGAGAGATTGAATGCATTGAGTAAGGAGAATAGAATGAAGAGTTTAGTGAGACCATCCAAAGAATGGTGTAGAATAAATGAAATGAATAAAATGTAGATGTGAATTTAAAATGTGTGTAGGGTCAAAAGACAAAGATAAAGCAAGAAAATACAAAGTGAAAGCTACATGGATATTGGAAAAGAGCTTGGATAAGCAGAGTATACAATAAGGCTCTGCATCATGAGGGATGGTGAGGGGAAATGAGGGAGTGATTATAAATGATGAGGAATGGTGAGGTTCAATAAGTTAGTGATTAGAGATGATGAAGTATGAGGAGGAAGTGATTAGGGATGATGAAGTAGTGATTAGGGATGGTAACGGCCAATAAGAGAGTGTTAGGAATGATGAAAGAGTGATTAAAGATGATGAGGGATGGTAAGGTTCAATGAGGGAATGATGACAGATGAGGAGGGATAAGGAGTGAGTTATTAGGGATGATAAGGCATAGTGAGGGTCAATGAGGGAGTAATCAGGGATCATGAGGGAGTGATTGGATATGGATAGGGATAGTGAGGGTCAATCAAGGATTGATTAGGGATAATAAATAATGATGAGAGAGTGATTAGGGGTGATGAGAAATGAGTGGAAAGTGATTAAGGATGAGGGAAGGATGATGAACAAGTGAAATTAACACAAAGTGGCTGTTTGATGTGTGTAAGTCATCAATGTGACCTATGCTACCCCAATCACACCAATTTGCATCAATTTCAAAGTGAATGGTTTGCAAACTTCAATTTTGATAAACCTAAGACTCCTAAAAATGTCAAGAATTAATCTTAAAGGCATAAAAACCTAAAAATGACTATATGTTTACGAAAAATGGATATCAATTGAAAAATTTATGTCCTAAAATCCTTAGGTTTAATACTTAAACCCTGAAAATGCCTAAGTACTAAATTAGATTTTGAAAAACTATTTTCCACATCGTAAGGCATGAAACTATAAGATCAACTCTATCAGATGCTAAGTTACCCTAATTTCTTATATTTACTAAAATAAATATAAAATATAAGAAATTAAATGTAATAATACTTATACTTAACATTTAGTGTAGTAAATATAAGCTAATGGATAAAGTTGGATTCACATTCAATTCCCAAATGCTCGTAGAGTTGGTTTTGGACTTATAATAAAGAAACACGTATGCATTATATAATGTGAATGCATTGTATAGTACACTATATAATGTGTACGCTTTATACAATGTGTATGCATTATTTGAATTTACATTAACATATACACATTATTATTTTCTCAATAATGCATAAGCATTATGGCTCGATAATTTCCAAGCCAGAATTTTAATAATGCAATCATGTTAATTAAATAATGTGATCATGTTATTTAATAACGTGATCATGTTACCTAAAATTTCCATAGAATTATCCCCTAACTCTATGCACGTAACTAATTTTCCTATGTGTAGAGATTATATGGTCCAAATTTGAGAACAGGTGAGTGAGCAAGGTAAAATATATGCTTTGCAAAGTTGGCCTTTTAGGTAGAGTGTAATGGTTCCCATACCTAGTCATTTTTGCACAAGTTAAAGTTCTAGTAACATTGATAGAGTGCATTTCTCCAAGAAGTCAAGAATTAGTGAGATGGTGCCAAGCATTCAATGTTTAACATTGAGTAGAGATAAAGACTGAGATTCTTCTAAGGATCAATGGTGAATGGGTGATTGTATAGATAGAGATCAATGATGTACTTTAAATTTAAGAGTTCAAATTGTTTGATGCTTAAACTAAGTAAATATTGAGTTCCTTCAAAAGTATCAATAGATTATGTTCATTCCAAGATGTCTAGAAGTAGTGATATGAGGACAAGTGTTTTATGTTTAATGTCAAGTACAGATAAAGACTGATCTACATACAAGAAATCAATGGAGTACATTAAGTCAAATAGTCAAGATGAAGATCCAATGATGAGCATTGAAAGGTAAAGGTCAAGTTCCTTAAAATAAGATTGATGGTGCATGTTTAATCTGAGTAATGAGGACTTAATATGAGAGCATAGTGTTCAAGGTTTAACTATGACCATTTGCATTTGAATATTTGAATTAACAAAGGAAAAACTAGTGCTCTATATTTTGGCCATATATTTCGATCTATGTAGAATTTATTCATGGTGTAAAAAAAAATTGTAGAGAAATCCAAAGTGCATATATAAATATATATTTAAAGATTTGAATGTATAAATAATAAAATATATTGATCTCCATAGTTGACTATATATTCATTCATGATGTTTGTATGCACCAGGTTAGTGTTTGAGTTGTTTGAGCATACGTAGATGTGAGTAGAGTTGACTATAATCATTTGAAGATGTCAAAGGGGACATAAGTAGTAGACCCATGTAATTAAAAGTGGTCTTATGTTCTTGTTTTATTTGATGAAGTGATAAATGGGTGAATAGGTTTCCATAAGACCTATAAGAGCTATAAGGTCCTGATTGATAGGTGTAGCTTCTTAAGGGTAACCCATGGATGCTATGGTTGACATATGAAGATTGTATTGAGCTTTGTTTTTATATTATAGATTCTTTAAGGATTAAGGCATGCCTAATGTCTAACCAAGGTATTGATTATCATGATATCTCTATAAATGGTGAAACCAAATATGTTGGTTTCTAGACTTGGAGTGAGACTTATGAGTGGAATGTGCATTTAAGAGCATAGTGTTGTGAATCGAAGGAAAGGGTAGGTTTCTAGTGGATGAGTTGAAGATTATAACAGATTGAGGACTATTTGTATGACTTATAGGTCATAATTCTATTGGTAGAATAGTGTTATTACAGATTGAGTGTGAGCAAAGGTGAAGAGTCATAATCAGATGTCCATCATCAGGTATTGAAGACATCAATTCAAAGGTGGATGTGTTCATAGGTGTTATTATGGTAGCTCAACATTTAGGGGAGTTGTAGTCTCTTTTTAAGGTGAAACTTGATAAAGGTCTAGTTATTGCTGCAAATCAACTCAGGTGTGGTAGCACTTGATGGGATTATAGTCTCACTAAATAAGGGATTGTAGTTCTTTAATCAATTATAGCTAGTCTAAATTGGTTCTTGTTATTATAGGATAGTAATCCAATTATAGGTTCTAGTAGTTTGTCTCCCCCAAGAGGGTTTCCCACATATGTCATGTGTTATGTGATTGATCTTACATTGTCTCTCTTGATCATTACTATGAATGATGTGTATGCTTCATGAATGCTTATGGTAATTGATTAAGAACTTGAAAGGATTGAGTTTGAAGTTGGATTTTTTTTAGGCTCATTGATTCACCCCCCTTAGTGATTGTACCTATAATAATGAAGCATGCCTTCCCAACCTTTAACACTAAGAATCCAATCCATCTTGATGTATATGTTGTCATTCCCCCTAATGTTATAAAGAGTGTGCCCATATTTAATGGTGAAGGTGATGTCACACCTATTGAAAACATTAGGGATATATCCATTTTTTTTAGTTTCCATAGTGTCACTAAAGAGAATATTTCCATTAAACTCCTTGCCATGTCCCTTAAATATAAAACTCTTGATTGGTATAGGAATTTGCCTAATGGATGCATCACAACATGGGATGACTTTGTACTATTTTTAACTTCAATATTTGAGGATAAAAGTGACCACACTTTACTCATACATCAACTCAATGTGATCAAAAGATCCCCCAAGGAAATAATGCATGACTTCAATGAGAGATTCCAAAAGACTTGGCATAGGTTTCCTCCTCCCATGAGACCACCTGTTATTTTTGTCTTCCCTACATATTTGAGATCTATTGGTACTAATATTTCTATCATGCTTCAATCTAGTGGTGGTTTCACTCTTACCAAAGTATATGAACTTGTCATTAGAGCTAAAAATGTCCTAATTCAAGTTGGAAAGCTAACTCATAAAGTGTTTATGCCTCTCTTACCTAATATTCCTTCTAATACTCCACGTGTGGCCCAAGTTTTTGATTCCAACACAAAGCCTAGAGTTATTCCTAAGAAGGCAAATGATGCCATGAATAAATATGCATAAATTCAAAAGCTAAGATCTCAGCTTAGGTACGTGAATATGCAACAAGGTTCTCATTAAAACCCCTTATTGTAAAAAATTTGGGATAGGGAGAGGTCAAGGGTAGTCTAATTTCAACATGCTTTCTAATGTGTGTTATCCCAATTCTACATCTAACATAAGAGAGATGGTACCAGTGCATATAAATTTGGTGTAAGGGGAAGATTGGAAATATGTCCAATTCATGGATGCTAATGAAGGTGGAGAGTAATCCCTAGTTTCTCAAGGAGGAGTCACTCCTCTCCTATCATCTAAAGATGAAGTCACGATGTAAGCAAGTGAAGGTTGACAGCCTCAAGGATAAATCTTCACCAACCTCTTAGTTGAAGACACTTTTATGCTCAATAAATGAACTTATATTGTATAACACACTATATATAATAGGAGGGATTTAGGAGGTGATAATAATGTTCCTACAAGTTCATCCAATCTGCTTACAAGGTAATAAGGCATGCCTATAAGCATGGCAGTCCTAAACACTCCTCCACCTCCCCCAAATCATAATATTGGAAGGAATGTTTAGATTAATTCAAATCCTAAATTTCCAAGCACTTCCTTGCCTCAAAGGTACCAATAAAAATTATATATATCTACTCTAAATATTGTGTACTTAATAAATAAAACCAAGACATTCATTTTCCTTTAGGATGTCCTTCATATGTCTAGCCAAAAAGAGTTCCTACAAAAATAATTATCCATTATCCCTACTACTCCTTCACCTCAAAGCAATAGTCATTGTCATGTAGCTCCTAAAAAATCCCTTGAAAACATTTTGGAACCACCTACCAAAGCTAATAATCCTTTACCATTTTAACTCATTCTCATAGTGGGGGACAAACTAGTACACAATTGTATAGTTGATAGTGGTGCCTCTACATCAGTCATGCCCAAAGTTGTAGCCAATAAATTGGGCCTAAAATATGAACCCCATAACAAATTATTTATTTATTTATATGGTACACCTACCAATACAATATTATTTATCAAAGGGTTTAAGGTTTTTCTCCATGACTGTCCTAATTTTCCTATCCTCCAAGATATTATTGTTGTGGACTTGCCTATTCATTTTGCAATCTACCTTTCAAGAGATTTTATAGCCAAGATAGGTGGATACCTCTTAGCTAACTGATCCTTCTTATACTTTAATATAATATATGGAACTAAGGTGACCATAATAACTAAGCCTCTTTCAAGGTTTCACATTGAGCCCTATGTTGAAACAAGTTCAAATTTGAATTGTGTAATCAATGAGGAAAAGGATTCTATTATGTATGATGGTTCTTCTTCCAAGATTGAAGACATTTATAATTTATTTCCTGATGAGTATGGTATTAATACCGATGAGCATGACCCTTATGCTTTTAGGATTAAAATTATTTAAGAGTGTATTAACTACATGAGGAAGGAATTCCAACACCCCTACTTGCCAAAGAAGAAGGTGAGAATGATGGAATGTGGAAAATGTTTTTTGATGGCTCAAGAAGTAATATTAGTGTAGGAGCTAGTGTTATGTTAGTTTTCCCATATAAAAAATGTTACTATTCTTCATATATGTTCTATTTCAGTTGTACTTGCAATGTGGTTGAGTATGAAGGTTTGATTCATGGCATTCGATGGGCAAGGAGAAAAGGAATCAAGGATTTACAGATAATGAATTCATTGTGTATCAAGTTAGGAATGTGGTTAATGTTAAGAACCATTTTCTTAATTCAATAATAATATGGTATGGGATTTTCTTGAAGACTTCAATGCATTCAACATACAATCAATCCCAAAGGAGCCAAATACTCATGTTGATAGACTGGCTACCATAAGAGCAAATTTTGATATGCCTACTACCATAAAAGAGGAGGGAAATAAATCTCACATCAAGATAATTTTAAGACCTTTCATACCTAATAATTATGTGTATTGGCAAGTGTTTTATAGTGATAAACACATTACATACTTCTTTCAAAATAAAGTTGAGTTTTCCTCAAGAAATCAAAAGAGACTCCAAGAATAGTTTGATAATCAAATTGTGTAGCTAAGAATAAACAAGATACCTAAGAGATTTGTGACCCTATAAAGTATATTTAATGAATATGACCAATATAATAAGTAAAAGTTGAGCATATTTATAAAAGAGGATAATTATTAAAGGGTCTTGATCTTCAAAGAAAAACTCCTTAAACTAGGCAAGGTATGTTCTACATTAGAGAAGCAAATGTTCATTGATTTGTGTAGAGAGTTTTATGACATATTTGCTTGGGAATATAAGGACTTAAAAGGGTTTCATCCTATCCTAACACATAATACCATTGAATTGGAACTTGTAGTTAAACTGGTTAGGCAAAAATAAAGGCCCATCAACCCCAAGGTTGAACAACTCATGAGGTTAGAACTTACCAAACTCTTTGAATATAAAATAATATTTCCTGTCAAGCATTAACATGGTAGATAACCTTGTTCCTATTGAAAATAAGAATGGGGAGATAAGACTTTGTGTATACTTTAGAGATCTTAATAGAGTGTCACTAAAATATCATAATCCTTTACCCTCAATGGATCAAATTTTACAAATTACCTCAGGTTCTCAGTGTGTCTCTCTCCTAGATGGATATTCTAGTTATAATCAAATTCTAGTGAATGAATATGATCAGTTTAATATAGAATTCACTAAAAAATAGGGGAATTTTGATTATAGTAAAATGCCTTTTGGTTTGTCAAATTTTGGTGCCACCTTTCAAAGGGTAATGGACATGGATCTCAAAGGTTTAATCAATGAAATGTTGTTGGTATATCTAGATGACACATCAATGTTTTTTAAGGATGTTAATGATAATATGAAACACCTAAGACAAGTGTTTCAAATTTGAAGGCAGTATGGAGTATCTCTCAACCCCAAAAAAATCACCTTTGTTGTCCATAAATGTAATCTCTTATGACATTATTTGCAAATATGGTTTAGATATTGATCTAGAAAGGATAGAGGATATTTTATGCCTATCATTTCCCTTTCATAAGAAAGGACTCTAAATATTCTTAGGCAAGATAAATTTTATAAAGAGGTTCATACTTGGTTTTTCATCTTTGATAAAACCTATCACAACCATGCTTAAGAATAACCAAGTCTTCTCTTAGACTAAAGAAGGTAATAGCATATTTGAATCCATCAAGAAATAAATTTCACAAGCTCCCACTCTTTTGAACCCTGATATTGGTAAAGACTTCATGTTGTATTCATTTTCTAGCCTTGATACCATCTCAGGTATGTTAATGCAAAATAATGATTAAGGTGTGGAATAACCAATTGTATTATTTAGTCAAGGTTTGGAAGATTATGAAGTCAAGTACACATTTTTGGAGAAACAAGTCATTTTTGTAAGAGGACTAAAGAATTTTAGGCATATGGTTTCAAATAATAGGATTTATATTATGGTCTATCATTCTAGTACCAAAGATTTATTTTTGATTAAGGACCTTAGTGAAAAGAGGGAAAGGTGGACTACTAAGGTAATGGAATATGATGTTGATATCAAAGTGAAAAAATTGATAAGGGGTAAAGGTCTTTGTGAAAATATAGCTTCAAACCTCCATGAGTCAAATGAAGAGGCTTTAGTCAATCATGATTGCTCCCAACTAGCTAATTCCATGCCTCTACAAAGTTGTACACAATATGTCATCATATTTCTTCAAAGTGGTGAGTATCCTAATGGCATGATTAGATATAAAAGTAGGTACTTTAGATTGTAAGATATTCCTTATTATCTTTTAGATGGTTTTATTTTTATAAGGGATACTAATGGTGTGTTATTGATATGCATTGACAATGATTAGTTTAGAGAGTTGATTGAAAATTCCCATGATGGAACTATAGGAGGTCATTTCTCCCCAAGAACTACAGCTACCAAGATCATGGGGGTAGGATATTATTGGTCTATTATCTTCAAATATTGCTATGCTTGGGTGAGAAGGTGTGTATAACATGCCTTTTTTATAGGAAAACAAAATCTTGCAGTTCTTCCCGTAAGGCCTATTCAAGTAAATCAACATTTCATGTAATGGGGTCTTGATTTCATTAGTATGATGAACCCCCCCTCAAATGTTGGTCACAAATGGATACTCATAGTAATTAATTACTTCACAAGTTGGGTTGAGGTAGTAGCATTGAAGGAAGCCAATGAAAATTCTATCTTAGAGTTCTATGAAAGTATCATAATAAGGTTTGAGAGTCCTTGTACTATCATTTTAAACATTGTAATTATTTTCATGGGTGTTAGGATAGCTAATTGGGCAAATAGTAATGGCATATACTTAATCACTTCATCTAACTATTACCCTCAAGGTAATGGATTGGTTGACTCTACTAACAGGAATCTCATCAGAATCATCAAGAAAACTTTGGAGGACAATCAAAGGGCTTGGCACAATAAATTAAAGATAACCCTATAGGCTGATAGAATAACTCCCAAGAGGTCAATATGGAATTATCCTTTTGTTCTTTTCTATGGAAGATATTCTAGGTTATTTATATCCCAAGATTTTCCTACCTTGGAGTTGACACATCAACTAGAGTTTCTTGAGAACACTCTAATGGAGTTAAGGTTGACAGAATTAATAGATTTACAAGAGACTAAAGACAAGGCTAACCAAGCTATGTAAAATCACCAAATACTAATGAAGAGGTCTTTTGATAAGAAGGTAACTCCAAGAAAATTCTAATAAGGTGACATAGTGTTAAAATAGGATGAAGATAGAGAAAAACCAAGGAGACATACCAAATTTGATACCTTATGGAGTGGACCATATGTCATCATCAAGTGAAAACAGATCAACTCTTTCCAATTAAAAAGGATGAGTGGAGAGGAGTAATCTATCCTTATGAATGGGATCCATTTAAATCCTTTCTATTAAGGAAATGAAAGTTAGTCCTATAAATATTAGATTAGGTGTGTGCTTTTGTTTTAGTTGTGTGTGTTGTGTTCCATAAGCGTTCTAGTTGAACACATGTTTTTTTATTTGGTGTGTTTCTTTTTTATGTGTCCTTTCTTTGTGTTTATTATGTTTTCAAAGGTAAATAATGTATCAAAATTATGTATATGTGACTCCATATCCTAATGGATAGGATTAGGCTATTGGTCTTAGCAAATAAGCATACCACCCTTATCAAATCACCAAGAATATTGACTATTTTGACCACAATTCAAAATAGGTCAACTACTTATAGTTCAAAACTTGATATATGGGTCTATTATAATGTTATATGGTGTGTCATGGTCCTTTTAATGTTATTTGGTATGTCATTAACCTTAGTCACAGTGAAATTCTTTCCTAAGTCATTCTTGCCATTTAAGAGTCATATTTAGGTCATAAATAAAGGTGGTATAGTTTTACCTTGTCTACAAGTGTTCCAAACTCTATTTAAACATCTAATATGTTATATTTCTTGTCAAGAATGTCAATCTTATCTGAAACATGTAGGTTCCTAACTAAAATCAAGAAAATAAGTGAAAATAAGGAGGTTTTGGTAGTTATATGGCATATAAAGGAGAGTGTCACATGGGAAAAGTTATATAATGGATATTCAACATCCATAACTCCATTTCCATTCTTTGGAATCATAAAAAATGGACCAAAATCATTATACTTATCAATCACTACATTAGACATGCAAAATTGGTCAACATGTCTTCTAATGGTACAACCAGTAGAGGAAGTTTCATGTCAAAATATATTGGTGGTGGATATTATAATTATTTTAATTAAAAATCATGGTAGGATTTGTAATAATTGTTTCCTATGCTTTATGAACTATTATTAAGAAGTTGACTCTCTTGTTTTACTTGTTAATCCCTATACCCTACAGATTTTGCTTATGTTTGAGATAGTTCGTATAAATAAATTGATGAATTTGCTTATAGATTATGTGTAATTACTTATCTAATGTTTTCCATATTTGGTTTCATGTTTTTAGGTCACTTTATGTGCTAATTAGATCAAATTACAAGATGAGATCACCATTGCCTAGTTGCAGACATGTTCCACCAATTACAGAGGTCTTAATTCTTGAAATGGTCTCAAATGAATGTGATATGATATATTTCATGTTTTCATGTATTTAAAACCACTCCTACCCTTAAAATATCACTCTCCAAGTCTTATATCAAAGAATTTGCATCAATAATGTGAGACACATTCAATTTTCTACTTACATTTACTTACAGTCATGGTGAATGAGATGTGTGAGGGTCCTGAGCATGTTCATGGATATTCCATAAAGATTTTAATGGGTTGAGCATATTATTAAAATAGTAAAAATAAAACCAATATCTCAAGTGATGTAAGTAACTATGATTATCGGTTTAACTCCATACACAGTCCACTAATGTACACCTATAGGTGCCATAGAAAAGGTCAATCATGTTGGAACAAAGTAATTGTTTGGTTTCAAGTTCCTTATGGTTAAAAGGATTCATTTTAATAAGTTTATAAGGTTAAATATGAACCATAATGACATATTTCATGCATATATCCCATATCTACCTCCACTATTTGTATTCTAAAATGTCCACCTATAGGTTGCTCCTACAAAGACTTGAAATGTTACACAAAGATGTTTTAACATGTTTTGAGACCTTATTTGAGGTATTAGAATGTTGAGGGTGTCATCAGATTCATATTTAAATGCATAAATTGGCAGTGAGGTTTGAAGATTTATGTGCATATGTATAAATTAAGTTAAGGGATAATTTTCCTTAAAAGCTCCAAAACAAAGCCCTAGGTACTTTTGATTGCATTATATAATAGTGTAACATGAATTCTAGATGAGTCTATATTTTTCCATAATGAAGACCTATCCTAGGGGAGATGACTTAAACAAAGGAAGAGACAATTTGGTTTCAATATGTGATGATTAAGAGGCTTCCAAATCATGAAATTGTTTAATGTAACTTTTCAGTGTTTACTACACTATTTTGAACCTCTAGGTGATCTTACATTCAAAGATGGCAACATAAGAGCATGTCTTCATGGTAGATGACTCTATTGAAGGTGAGAGACACATTAGTGATTTAAGGAAATTTAATAATGATTTAATTTAAAGGTATCAACCTATATCACCACCTACAGGTGCTTTACCCTCAAAAGGCTTATCTAAAGTTGATTGTAGGTACCCACTCACAAGTTCATAGGTGAACCTTGGTGAGTAAATCTAAAAACACAAACATATATAGTTTGGATTTATTTCCAATAATTCAAAGGTATTATATACCATGTAAACATGTTTTAATATATGATATACAACCTACAGGACCTCTGATAAAAAATGGTCAACTACAGTTGAGTATGGCATGACAATAACCTATAAGCATAACCAGTCTTGAGGTTGGTTTAACCTAAAACATGGTTTGAGTAATTAAAACTATATGATGAGCCTATATAACCTCAATAATTTATTATTTAAATTATTCAAGGTCTAATTATGCAATACATACCTACAGGTAACACTCTCTCTTAAGCAAATAACACTATACATAGTATGTCAGTCTTGAAAAGTATATTTTAGAGAGCTTAGCAAAGGTTGAGATCATGAATGTGCTTTGAGTGTCTTAAAAATGGTGGTAAAATAATAAATAGGTTCCCATATCATGAAAATAGATTAAATAATATTTCTCAAATGAAAATTGATAGTCATATTTGTAGACCTTGTACACAGTTAATGCCTTAGAAGTCTACCTTGGGTCTTATGAAGTTTGGAGGGGTAATGGATATGATCAAGACATGAAAATTGGTAAAAAAAATTATCATAACTTGATAAATACCCTCCTATACTTGTATTTTATAGGATAATAGGGTAATTTCCCTCTATTTTATCTTAGACAAAGGGCACTTCCAGAATGTTGACCCTCAGGTGTGTAGACAGACCTATAAGGTCTTGACTAGGCCTATTGCCTAAAAGAGTTCCATTTCATTTTCTAACACAAGATGAACATTAAAAATAATTTTAACATGGGAATTGTGAGTTATAAGGTGTGTTGGATATTTTGATTTGCATATGATCCATGAAGAATCCATTTCTTGACCTATAAGCCTAATGAGGTATGCAAAATGTGAAGGAGAACTCGAGAGGTCAACTTGGGAAGTTCATGCCTATATGTAGGCTTATCATGGGAACTCAAGGAGATAATACAAGTTAGAAAAGATCCCTAAAAGTTATTTAGTGTAATTTTTTTAGTTTTTGGATGTCACACTTTTATGAACAATCCTTAAGGGGTTAAACCACCTAAAACCATCTAAACCCCGTGTTCATAATTTGATTAAGAAGTTGATAGAGATTTATATAGGAGGGATATAATTAGAATTAAAGTTATTGGATACTTTATATTACTCCCCATGGATAATTTTCATCAATTTAGCTTCCACCCTACTTATATAAATAGGGTGGGAAATGAATTTTATTGATAATTTTGTGTGTTGTGCAGGTACAAGAAGGTTTGAAAAGATGCAATTCACATTGGGAGGAATTATGGGACCTAATATAATCCCAAATGTATATTTATTTCATCATTTAATCACATAATTACCCCTTAAATTACCTTTATCTTAGCTAGTCCAAACAGGCATAGTGAACAAGGAATGACCACTAAATGAGAAGGTAAAAACTCCAAGTGGGAGGCATTTTAAGGTATTCCTAATTAATCTAAGGACATAATAACTCTTTAAAAATTTTATACACTCCCCTATATGGATTATATTTGAAAACTAAATACCATCTTAGTACCAAGTGTGAAGGGTTAGTGAATGAAGAGTGATTATTACTGCAGGCAATGATAACTCGTATCCAGAAGAATGTTAGTGATTAGGGACACAACCAATGTATGTTGGGGATTTTTTATAACCCCCCCCCCCCTTAATATTAAAATCATCTCATCTATCCATATTCTATTTTGGAGTGATCAAAAAAGGCCAAATGATGAAGGCAATTTTCTAAGCAAGTAACTAAAGAGTCCTATGCCAATTTCAAGGAGTTTCATGATTTGAAGTACATTTGTCCAATTAGAACTTATATGGTATATTCAATATTCCTTTATCCTACACATGTAGCTCCTTTTATCATCTTAAAAAGTGTTTTTATGACTTTTGGACTTAATTCTCTCCTCTTCTCTCTCAAATTCCATAAATACTAGCCATTTTGGCTCTTGTAGACTAATACCACACTTGGTATGGTGAAGCACTACTAGTTTGATGTCATATTTTGTATTTCAATAATGAAATAAATATAATTTTTAGTTCATAAACATTTTTTTTTAAGTGTTCAAAGTGATGAATGGTTAATTCTAGTGATTTTATCTTTGTTTTTCCTTATACTTTCATGTCTTGTGCAATAAGTTTTCATTATAATAGGTAATATAGAGTTTATTTCGAGTTTTAGGATCCCTTAAAGTTTGAAAGTGTCCTTGGATTCAAAAATTTGATCCCTGGTCTACTTACTTTGAGTTTTCTCATGCATATCACCTCTATATTAAAACACTTATGTTAGAACATCTTAGGACTTTGAGGCTAGTTTGTAGATCTTGTTCTTAGTGAAAGAAGTATGATATCATAGTGTATATCTTCATGTTTTATCACCCCCTTAGATTATCTTTATTTTTTGTATACTTTTGTCCTTTTTTCCCATAAACAATCAGTAGTATAAGTGATAAGTACTTCAAGATAAATTTAGGGAGCTAGCCCTTAAACCTATAGGTCTACTTCCACTATAGGTAATCCCACATACCTATAAGTATTCCAATGTTTCCCAAATCTTATATTAGACTTGAACAACCTCCTCTAGGGTGTAATATTTGGTGACAATAGGTAAGTCAAGGTATGTGCTTAATTATGTATTATTTTACTTTGTGCATTCATGCATCACTTACATATGCACATAAAATTATGGACATTATATATACATATAATTATGGTACAATAATTCTTATAACAATTTTTTGTGCGTTGTTTTGTGTATATGTATATGGGTCATCAACTTGAGTTACGGGCTTCTTTGAGTGATTTTATCTCTCCTTATTTTGTGATCTTGTGGTCCCCTATTCTTTTTTTGTCATTTTTTAAAATTTTTTGTGCTCATGATTTTAATTTCTCTCTATTCATTCTATTTTTGTTTGTTCCTAATTTTGGAACAAAGATTAATAGTCCTTTAATCCTTCCCTAGGTGGGATTGTGGGCTTTCCCTTCCTATCCCTTTTACTCTTGTGGGATATTTTTACAATTGTTGCATATTTTTGATGTTTAGATCTATTCCTAAATTTTTATTTTGTTATATTTTATGCACCAATAGGTTATGACTCAAAACATCAGAAGCCTATATATATATATATATATATATATATATATATATATATATATATATAAATATTTTATGAGCATTTCAATAAGGAAGATAAATGAATTGTCTAATAGACTCCATATAATTTTCCAATCTATTGTTAGATATTCATTTTCAACTATAGCACACTCTACATCAGTTTATCTTTGCTCAAGGACTTGCATTACATTTTATACCAAAATTATCCTAGATGAGTGTGAATGTAGTTTCATCTCACATTTAGGGAGATAATTCATAGCTTCATCTCTCAATCATCCATTCTCATTGCATATGAACTACGTGGGATTTGATTTTGGCATGTGGAATGTGTAATTACAACACTTTTATGGTTTTCCAAATCGAACTACTTATTCCCTTATCTCTTATTTTTAACATTTTTGTGGAAATATATTTCAAGAACATTAAAGATAAAAATTAAAAAAATATTCCCATCAATTACGTAAAGTGAAAGTACATATAGGCATAACACCATTTGTGAAGTAACACAAAAATTTACCAAATACATAAAGTAGTGTAACACACAAACAATGGTAAAAATAGGTTACAACAAATCTTGCCCTAGATAAGAATGGGGCAAGCATCAATATTGTCCCTACATAGTCAAATTCTCATATTTGAAACATAATTAACAATTTACCTACATATTCTAAACCTACAATTAGAATTTTATAATTCATCAAGGTGTGATTGTTCCATCATGTTTTCTCTTTTCAAGTTTAATTTCTAATTAAGAATTTTCCTTTTATATGTTTATTATTTTTAACACAATAAATTTAGGTCTAGATTTTGCTTTGACTGATTTATTAATATACTTAGCCTATTTTCACTTGTTTAAACTAAAACATAAATCAAGGGAAACACTAACATCTTGCTTAATATCCTTCAACTCAAAGATGTTTTGTTGCTTGAATTCTAATATGTGGAATTTCATTATAAATATTTCCTTCAATTGTTCTAAGTCAACCACCATTTGGTCAAGATCAAATTATTGATACCACATGTGTGTTGTATATAAAAAATTCATTACAAAGTGGCTATCCTTTCTCTCTAGCTTAGTCAAGACCTTTACATGCAATGTGATTAAATAATTTTTAATGTGATCTATAGTGTCTTCAATTCCCCAGTACTTTGTTAGGTTCATTGACATCTCATATTATACTATTGGATGAAGTTTAGGATGTTTTGTTGTGTTTGCTAAAACATTCCTCTTTAAGCTCCACTCCCACCAGATCCACTGCTACCCCATATTCCTATAGCTATTATCATCACTAAAATCATTTACATGACACTTCCCACACTTGTAATCATTTTTTTTACTACTTGGATGCTCAATCAAAACAACAGACCTTAAATTTTTGCCCTAATAGTTGGTACTATAACACTCATTCTTACACTTCTTTGTGTTATTTATATGCCTACCTGCACACTTATTTTATCCACTAGACTCTTAAACTCTATTTTTTCCATTAATAAATCCTCAATTCCTTTTGAATCAAACCTCTTCACTTCAAACACATCTAGTTATGTTTCTTTTTAAAAATACAAATGCGTATAGGTTTTGAATCCTAGCAAGTTTGAGTTTGAGTCACCATCACCAATTATTCATTATACCTTATCATATATATCATATTTTTATATCCATCCATATTCCTACAAAGTATTTTATTCATTTATGGAATCCTCCATGTGTAGGTCTCTAATATCATAGGAACATCTCTAATTTATAAGTGAGCCAATCAAATGCCCTCCCTACTTATGTGTATCTACAAAATTTCCCAAATTTATCCCTTCCATATTCCTAGGATTATTATCAAACATTTCCTTCTTTCTTATTTCTTTAAAATTATTCATCTTTTATTCTCTCTCATTATGATACTCCATTTATCTATAAAATTATTATTCATGCATAATCATACATAAAATCACTCAACTCCTTGTAATTTTCCTAGCCTTATGCTAGCCAATTTGGTCAATCATCCTAATGTTTTTGGTTCCCCGTTTTACCATGAGAATCTTGATCCAATAGGTATTTTTTCAATGAATGAGCTTATATGTTTCCATATAAAATAAAATTTCACTTCCTCTAGACATGAATAAGTCAAAGTTGAGAGTTCTAATAAACAAATTTTTAATGTGCCTCTTCACTAGACATCCACGTCTCTTAGCCACTCTTCATCTAACTCTTTAAATTTATTTACCTAATCATTAGTCCAAGAAAAAAATAATCCTAAAAGTTCATCAAGCTCTTCAAGGAGTTCTACATACTCATTCCAAGCTAAATCATGGTCTTCAATGGATGTGTCTTGATCAACATTCTCATGAGCATGATTTCCAATATAGGTCGCTAACCATGGATGAATGTGTTTGGGAAGCTCATAAAATAAAATCTCATAAATATCACTTTGAATATTATTCTACAAGTAATTCTTTTCTTTTAAAACCTTACTTTCAATAAAATATTTTGAAAGTATAAATATTTAGCCCCATACCAGACCTCCAATCACTCTAAATACATGTTCCCTTCCATCTAAAATTATGATATTCATACTTTGTTTAAATAAGGTCCCAGTAATAAAACCAAAATTTTGTGATTTTTATTGATCTTTCATATCCCTACAAAATCAAGATCGTGCATAATAGATAGAGAAATATTCATGGTTCCATCTTATCACTAAATATTGAGGACTTAAACATTCACTCAATGCACAATGAGAGAATGTTGATAACCCTATTATGAGAATAAAGAATAAATGCATGAGAAATCACATCATATTTACTTAAAGCAACATATCACACAAACAACATCTAAGTAAAAAAATAAACATAATAACAAGGTATGATTCATCAAAGTACTCCATATTTAATAACTCTATCTTTCATTAGTAATAATTCATTTAAAAATCATACATCATACATTGATTTACATTATAGTATATATTTTCAAATGGACCTCCTGATAATATTATAAATTAAATTCCTCCAAAACCTAACTCCCATCTTCTCCTAAGCAATTTGTCTCAAAAACATGTAGATAACTCTAGATATCTAAACTGAGAGGCTAAGGACCTATAGTTTTATTACACCCTTTAGATATCTACTATTTTTTTATTCATCTTATTTTATCTAACTATCATGCACATATATAATATTCTTTATTGGATTCATCCACCTTTATTACATAGTGGCATATTTCATTGCTCTTAAAATAGATATTTGTCTAACCTAGATTGATCCTACGCAATCTGCATTATCCTTATTTAGAAGCTTTTCATGTGTAATTTTCTCCTTTATTGGGTTTATTTCTTAAATGTGTTTCTTCATTAGATGTGCATTTATTGTAAATGATGTAGTATGTATAATAGTTCTTGTGTAACATGATTCTTCCTATGTGTAGACACCTAATTTCATCCACCTAAATTTTGTAATTAACTTACTAATGATCATCAACATTCTTCATGTTACTAATTCTTGTTACTAACCCATTCAACGTCAAAAACTATATTTTTTACCTAACATGACCCATTTGATTAATTAAATAATTAATCTATAGTAGCTATGTTAATTACATCATGTACCTAAAACTCCAAATAAATAATAAATCCCATGCCACCTCATCAACCAACCTCATTTAACTCCCTTAACCTCCTCATTTAACCATTAACCAACTTGTTGAAACATCATTAAAACATTTAAAGGCATTTTCAAACATCATTAAGACATTTCACATCCTAACAACCTTATTTAATACATCGTTGCACATTCTAACAAACTTATTCATGACATTCAACTCATTCAATGTTGATTTAACAAACTTGACCATTTATTCCAACCAACTCATAAATCTTGAATAAATATATTGAATGAATTTGACACATTGATTTAATATCCATCATCCAAATATAAAATTATTTAATAATTTTAGATTAAATATGATTTTCCATTTTCCCTCCAAAATATATTTAAATTTATGTCATTTACTCCATTATGGAAACCATCACATTTAATCTATCAAAATTATTATTGTAAAACATTTGCAATCAAAAAAATCAATCTAGCTATCATCACGGTGCTGAAATCTCTTGCATTGGAGTTTTATTTTGAGCAACCACATCACAAGTAACAAAAACCACATCCAAAGTAACTAAGGATAAGTATCTACATTGTTGGTAGGTGAAGGTACATCAAGTTCATTTCTCTTTTATGCTCTATTTGAGGTTTATGCTAAGTTTATAATAGGATACAATTATCAATGTTAGTTTTTGTCTTAATTTTGAATTTTGTCATTTACATTTTTGGTACACCTAATGGGACTCATTCCCAAGCTTTTTATAATACATTGTCATTGTATTTTGAAGTGTGTTTATTTTATTTTTATTAACTTGTTTATTTATCATTATTATGGTATAAGTTATCAATTGTTAGTGGTGAAATTTAACCGGTTACATGAAGTTTTAATTATTTTTTGTTATATTCTGAGTTTCAATGAGTTTGTATTTTGAAGTGGAGAATTCATTCCTGAAAATGGTGAAATCATAATATTCATCAGCAAGTTTGTCTTTTCCATTTTTTTGATGTGTTTGTACGTTTCATCTATGTGGGACTGAAGAACTATGAAATCATATTGGAAAATGTCAAATCATAAAAACTGACAGTGAAGTCATGTTGAATATTGATGAATTTGTCATAGGTAACATTCTTTGTTTTTATATTTTTCAAATTTTCTAACTAATAGCAAAATCATGCAATGTAACATAAAAAATATACTAAGAAATAGTGAAATCATATTGAGGAACAATGAAATCAACTTGGTGATCGACTAATTTGTCATAGGTATTATTTATTTATTTTTCCTATTAACAATAAAATTATACTATGAAATAATGAATTCATCTTGTTAAATGGAAAATTCATTCTAAGTTTCATCCAAATTGATAGGTATCATTTTTTGTATTCTATATTTTGTTTATATTTTCATTATTGTTAACTAACAACAAAATCATCTTGGAAAATGGAGAATTCATTCTATGTTTCAATGAATTTATTTGTGTTTTTTATTTACTAGTTTTATTTTCTTTTATGCTTGTTGTTTTGACTAACTTATAGTTCCCTACCTATCAAATATGCCATACAAATAACTAACAATTTTCTGCCACACTTTAGGTTAAAGACTTAAATATAAAAACATATTTTTTATACCTTTTTTAATTCAATTTTTTTTAATTAAAATTATAATTTATTTATATCTTAATCATATTGCTAGGGGTTTTATGTATGCTCTTTGTAGAAACCTAAAACTGGACACCGATAACCTCCAACCATGCTTTTGAATAATTTCCACTAAAATGCACAATTTGGCTTAAAAACACTAAAACACATTAAATAAGTTGAAATTGATATATTCAAGTGCTAATTTTGGCCAAGGTATCACTAAATGGGACAATGCAATTTATGGGCCAACTAACTTTGATCAAACCATTTTGAGTCAAAATGCCAATTTTGCACCTAGGTGCTTTGGATTGCTCTTTTCTATAAAATTTCTTGTATGGGACATGTGCCTTTGTTATTTTGTGTTGGTAACATCAAAAATGGGATAACATAATCAACACATCTGACATTAACTTCTAATTCTAATCCAATCAAATTTTGGACCAATAACAAGGCATTTTGATTAATTTTAGTAATTTGTACACAAAGTGCTTAATCATGCTTAAGAGCTAATTAGACCAAATTAGAGCCTAATTAATAATTCCATGGAAACTTTTTGAATACTTATTTTTAGAAATGAATATTGAATATCTACATCATCAGGGGACATCATTTCTTGGGAAGACATCCCTAGGCCATAAATGCATAAAATATCAAGGTTAACCCCTCCCATGCCTCATCAATACCTCCCATGCATCTTAAATGACCCTCTATCCCAAATATTTATGATCATATTTATGTATTTTTAATTACATAATTGGATTAATCCTTAGCCACACATCTCAATCTATAAATAGGAGGCCTTACCACATGAATTTTGAGCTTAAATTGTGCAAATTTACCATGCCAAATTGATTCCAAAAATTGATCACATGCCAAAGTTATGATGCCAAAATATTGAATCTAACCATTTACAAAAATCTATAAATAGGAGGCCTTGCCACATGAATTTTGAGCTTAAATTGTGCAAATTTACCATGCCAAATTGATTCCAAAAATTGATCACATGCCAAAGTTATGATGCCAAAATATTGAATCCAAATCTAAGCAAGGTGCCAAGGAGAGATGTAGGTAGTCAAGCTTCCATTGATGTAGACTTCATGAACACAAACTGAGCAATCCACTACAACAAAGCATTTGGAGCATCTAAGGAAGGTGAAGGATTCTTTTTTTTCCTTACTTTTTAGTTTTTCTTTTCATTTTTTTTTATTAAGCTCACCCTAGTAACTAATCATGAAGTTATTAGTTTAGTGTTCTTTTGATTTGATTTATCCACTAACGCAATACTAATCTCCCCTCCTTCATTAAATTCTCAGTTCACACTCTTAGCTTGTACTACAAGGTGATTTGGAGAATCAAAAACAAACCCTAGTAATTTGTTTATCCTAATATTCAATATTGAGTATGTTATTTTCTCATGCCACATGGGTGATCTTGGAAATTAGCCATAATTAGAACCTTCTTTGTTTTTATTTATAGGGGCTCTATCGACCTTATATTTCACCACCAAGTGGTAGGCCAAGCCCTATCTACCGATGGGCCATACAAATTCAAGGATCAATTATCTTCATTTCCTAAGCTTGGTTAACCTCCAAATGACATGAGGTGGATTTGACCACCAATTCCCAGGGTTTAGAAAACCCCTTACATGAAATCATGCATCAACATATTGAAAGTTATATATGACTCCTTTAGATAAACCTATAAATCCTAGCATATAAACCTTCAACCATAATTAAGGAGTAGTGCATGTAAAAGAGTATTCCCTAAGATTACTCACCACATACATGTCATACTTTAGGTATTATGAATGGGCTAATACTTGATTACACATCTACCTAACTAGTTTAGGATTGTCATGTTTGTGTGTTTTTCCCCTTATTCTAAACTAGTAATTGATTTATTTAACCTAAAAACAAAACTTATTTCTAAACTTGTATTTGAAAACATTATTTTCAAACCACAATATGTTTTTCAATCATAACCAAAACTCATTTTTCAAAATAAACCTAAGATAAACTAGTCAAAACCACACTTGCCCTATAATCAAATATTGAGTCAAACACATAGAAATATGTAGCATTATGGCACCAACCAATATATTCCAAGCATTGTTAAATCAAACCCAGGATAAAGAAGAAACCTTTGGTAGGGATCCTTTTCATTTTTAGAATCAACATGACCATGTAGAGATAAATGACAATGATAGTCTCATCGATCAGAGAAAATACAACCTAGAGACTAATAATATGTCAAAGTCATGAGAAATCCATGCCAAATTATCAACTATCTTTTTTTATCATAAATATGAATTCTTATTACAACTTTTAGATTTAGGGGCTAAGTTACTTTCAAACTTCAATCTTGAGAACTTATCTCACATCAAATTAGTAGGAGGGACTAAATCCATTCCCATCATAACCAAACACCATCTATTAATTATCTTGGTAAGAAAAAAAACCAACCTCTATTCCATCAATGAGAACCCTCATAATGTCTCCCACACCCACATTGATAAGGGAAAAGTAATTCTAGAAAACTAAGCCCAATAGGACCAATAATAGGTTTTGTCCAAATGCATCCAAATATTGACCCAAAAATTGGCTAATATTCAATCCTATGTCAATTTTTCCATCATGAATCCTTTAAATCCCAAATCAAATAATCAGACCCTTAGTCCCCAGATATAATAAAAACCAATTATTATACTTTCCATTAAAGGACACATTGTTTGTCCAAGAGTGGAAATCTATGAAGGACATTATCCAAGGATTGTAAGATAGGAGTTACACCCAAATAAAAAAGTATATGTTTAAATAATTGTGTCCATATACTTTTAATATAAACATGATGAAATTTCCTTTTCCTTCCCACTTTGAACCTTCAAATTTTGACAAGTATAAAGGAAAATGATACCCTAAGAAACATATCAAAAAATTATCCATGTTTTGCCAAGAAATTTCCTATAGTGATAATGATTTACTTAGACTTTTTACACTAAGTTTAGATAGCCAAGTTTTAGAGTGGTTCTTACATCTACCAAAAGGGTCAATTATCACATTTTTAGATCTCTCCAAGATATTTTTAAAACACTTTTAATGTATGTAGAACATAAAATCACCATTCTTGACTTGTGCAATACAAAGAAAAGAAATGGGGAAATTTTATAATCTTTCTTATAAATATGGAGCAGTTTATCTAGTAGGTTCCCCTAAAAAATCAACTAGAATCAATTCATTACCATTTTCATAGTCAATTTCAATCTAGAGATGGAATTTCACCTCCAAGTTCATTGTGTGAATTACTTTAATGAAACCATCAAAAAAGGAGTCCAAATTGAAATATCACTCATAAATAATTATTATTAAAATATTCCATAAGGATAACCAATGTCAAATCCAAGATGAGAAACCCACATTATTTAGCAAGAATAATAATGTAGTAGGTGATGGGGTGACCAATGCCAAACACATATAAAATGTTGAACATACCCCAAGCATCACCATACCTATATGTCAACCAAAATAAGAAATTAAATGGACTTATACTCCTTTAGTAGAGTCTCTTGAATCTCTCTTCCATAAGTTAGTCACCGTCAACATGATAGTATTCCCATCTACCAAACCATTTGATGAAAATGTGACAAAACTTACCTAGTATAAGGAACATGAATATTTTGAATCCATAATATTAAGGGTCACTCTACCAATATATTCATGAAGTTTAAAAAATATATATGAGACTTAATTTATTGAGGTTACATAGAGATTAAAGGAAATGCATCTACATCCAAAAACCAAACCTTAGGGATATACCAATATCCCTTTCTGAAGCATGACCAAACTCATTCACAAATGAATCAAGATCAAAATGAAACAAATAACATAAAATCCAAAAAGTATAACCATCTCTTTTACATCATTTTTATTCATTTCTAAGACATGGACAATCACATAGCCACCATCAAAATCAATTCCCAAGATTACATAGTCACCACTAGGTGGGAAAAAATAATCATCCCAATGCCTCTTATACCCCCTTCTGAAGGTAAATACAATATCATAGAGTATATTGAGAAGACACCAACCCAAATATACATTTTGTATCTCTTAAAAACATCCAATACTTATAAATATATCTTTCATAAAGCCTTATAGGAGTCAAGAATCCCAAAATACATCAGCCCATCCAACTTTCAAACCCAATTTCATGTTTGACCAAAATGACATCTCCCCTACAAGTACATCCCATAACTTACACTTGTAGATCAAATTAATCATTTCAAATCATAAATTAAAGAGGACACTTATATAAAAAGGGTTTAGTTTCAACATATGTACTTTAACCTTGATTAAACATCTAAGATATACGAAAGTAGCAGAAGAGCCTAATCTCATCACCTTAAAATCATATGATAATTTAGAACAACAATCAGATGGTATAATACATCTTCAAATTAATGCATGGTATGTCATGCACCAAAACCTACTTCATGTCATTGATACTAACCTTACATAAAACATCCTCCTTGGCTGATAATGGATTCATGTCATGTATGGCATTCCATCTACATTTCACCAATGAAATAAATTCCCCTGATCTAGTATGGAAGTTGTTATATTTGGTGATACCTAACCCTTATAATAATTAAAATTATTATAAGGGTGATACATAATAATAAATTATTTACCTATTATAAAATACACCTATGAATCCACAACAAAATAATCACCAAAAATTCAAATTATATCCATCCAGATGATTTACCACCCACCTTTGAAATCTCACATTCCACATCCACACCCAAATCCACATCTAAACTCACATCATCTAAGTTCAAAATCATTGAAAAAGGTATGGGAGAATATGAAATCCAAGTTACCTTATACTTAGGTAAACTACATATGTCTGCCAATAACCATGGTAGGCCCTACTAAATCAAGGAAGAAATCAAAAATATCCCATTAGTATGGTAAATCCTCTTTTGTTAAAGGAGGACTTCTTTCAAATGAATAGATTGAGAGCTCAAATGAATCGTGGCTATACAATGATAAACATGCAACCTATATTCAAAATAATGAGTATCCTATAGCTAAGGCAATCATGTGTAATATTATGAACTATTAATAAAAATATTTTGTTCTCCATGAATAAGTCATTGTAGAACCTATAATTTCTCAATAAAATAAGGAATATCATGGTATTGGCTATAAACTACCTAATGGTGACCCATATGATAACATCAGTGAATTTACCATGATGTCTAAGGATTCTTATTCTGATGATGAAAAAAAATCATTCATATCCAATATGAGGACCTTGCATCCACAAACCTCTTTTATGACATGGCCATTCTCTCTCTTGAACTCAAATATCTTTAACTCATAGATTGGGATGAACAAAATCCAACACCACTTGATTAATTCCAACACAAAAAATCACTCACAAAATTAATGGGAATCAAACACAACATTCCATTAGGAGACCATAAAAAATAATTTGAGATTAGTTTGTATGCATCGACCTACTTTGGGGAATAGGAAGAGTTACTTATTATAGAAAAATCAAAAAACAATTCACTTACTATAAACCTCTCTGAGGCACTATCGAATTAAAAAATAAAAATAATGAAATAAAATATGAGTCTATTGATGAAAATATCTTTGACATTGTTAAGGTGTGGAGCCTAAAAGCTTCACCAAAGGAGCGCATTACCAAAGTTGCAGGTTTACACAGTCACCGGCGTCGGTCAGGAGCGACCGACGTCGGTAAGGTTTAGTTCAAGAGACACCGGCGTCGGCAGTGATCGGCCAACCTCAGTCATAGGCAAGCAGGAAGAAATCGACATCGGTTACCTGTGCATCCAGAGAGCTATTTTCGAGGACAAAACTGAGTGTTTGCATGATGAGTTTAAGTCATAGTCTTAAGTTCACGTCTCTATTATTAGTAAGACTATTTTTAGAGCCCTTGTTCAAGAGGCTTAACTGTTGGTTGTAAATGCATGCTCAAGTTTCCTAATTCTATATGTAGGATTAGATTTTCTTAGCTTATTGTATGTGAATGTTGAAGAACAGTACAAAATTGTATAGGTGAATCAATCCAGGTTGTTGGAGTTGATCATACTTGAGAGAGAGAGCTCTTGAGGGAAAGAGATCTAGAGTGAGATCTGTACATCTGAGAGAGGTGTGGAAGAAAGAAGTTTCTTTAATTGTATTCCTTCTGTAAAGAGTTTAATACAAGTTTTCAGGGTGGTTTCTTATATCTCTTGTTCTTTGCTATTTATCATTCTAGTTACTTATCTATCTGATTTAATTCCACGGTTTATTGCTTTCATAAGTGTAATCAAATTATTGGTTGATCCCCAAAAAGTGGTATCATAGCCTTGGTTGTAGGTTTAGAGCTTGATATCCAATAAGTGGTATCAGAGCTCAGGTTCACTAACAGGTGGTTCAGATCTATGTAGTGTGTATTGATTACAGGTTACTCACAGGAGTTTCTACAGGGATTTCTATTTGAGTGGGAGAAGCAATGGTAGAAGAAAGTAAATTGAGAATGGAGAAGTTCAATGGAAAAAATTATCAACATTGGAGAATGCAGATAGAGGATTATCTGTATCAGAAAGATCTATATTTACCATTAGGTGGGATTGCAAAGAAGCCCACAGACATGGATGATGAAGAATGGGAAGTTCTTGATAGAAATGCTCTGGGGTCTATAAGACTGAGTCTAGCATCTACTGTGATATCTAATTTATCACAGGCAAAGTCTACGGTAGAGTTAATGACTACTTTAGCAAATTTGTATGAAAAACCCTCAGCTTCTAATAAGGTATATCTTATAAAGCAGCTATTTAATTTTCTTATGCAGGAAGGTGGATCTGTATCTAATCACCTGAATGATTTCCATGGTATTGTAAATCAATTAAGTTCAGTCAATATTGTGTTTGATGATGAAATTAAATCTCTTTTAATATTATGTTCTTTGCCTGAAAGCTGGCATAGCTTAGTAATGGCAGTTAGTAATACTGCATCTGCTTCAAATATTTTAAAAGTAGAGGATGTTGTTAGTGTTATCTTGAATGAGGAAATTCACAGGAAAAGCATAGAGGAAACATCAGGGAATGCTTTAAGTTTTGAGAGCAGGGGAAGGCAAAAAGAGAAGAGCAAGAAAGGGAGATCAAGATCTAAGTCTAAGGTGAGAGGTAGATCCAAATCCAGAAATGGCAGGAAGCCACAATGCTGGAATTGCGGAAAGATGGGGCACATAAGCAGAGATTGCTGGTCAAAGCCTAAGGAGGACAATCAACATGAAGGAAAAGAAGAAGCAAAGGTTTTAGGTATTGCACAAGATACTTTAATATTCTCTTTGCATAATAATATAGAATCTTGGGTTTTAGATTTTGGTGCATCTTTTCATGCTACCCCTAATAGAGAATATTTTAGTGACTATATCATAGAGATTTTGGAATAGTGTATCTAGGGGATGATGAGCCTTGTAAAATTATTGGCAAAGGTAAAGTGCAGCTAAAAATATAGAATGGCAACACATGGGTGTTGAGAGATGTTATGCATGTTCCTAGCTTGAAGAGGAATTTGATTTCTGCAGGAAAGTTAGGGGATGAGGGTTGTACAGTAACTCTCACAGCAGAATCTTGGAAGGTGACCAAGGGTGCACTTGTTATGGCCAGAGGTAAGAGAGTAGGTACTCTCTATTTATGTAATTATGTTACTAACAATTCTCCTTCTGTATTATCTACTTCAGATGTGGATGCAAAATTGTGGCACTCAAGGCTTGGCCACATGAGTGAGAAGGGAATGTCAATTCTTAAGTCTAAAGGTAAGCTTTCAGATTTGAAAAGCATAGATCTAGATTTTTTTGAGCACTGTGTTTTTGGGAAACAGAAGAGAGTGAGTTTTCTCAAGACTGGGTCAATAAAGAAGAAGCATGAGTTTCAGCTTGTTCACATAGATGTGTGGGGACCGGCTCAGGTTGCTTCTATTGGAGGATCACAGTATTATGTTTTGTTCATAGATGATGCTACAAGAAAGGTATGGATCTATTGTATTAAGAAGAAATCTGATGTATTTGAGACTTTTAAGATTTGGAAAGCTATGGTTGAGAATGAAATAGGCAGAAGATTGAAGTGCCTGAGATCTGATAATGGTGGTGAGTTCTGCAGCTATAAGTTCAACTGGTATTGTTATATGCATGGAATCCATAGGCAAAGGATAGTTCTAAGGACACCTCAGCAGAATGGAATTGCTGAAAGGATGAACAGAAAAATTATGGAGCATGCAAGGTCTATGAGATTGCATGTTGGTTTGCCCTTAGAGTTTTGGGCAGAAGCTGTTGACACTGTAGTGTACCTGATTAACAAATGACCCTCTACAGCTTTGGATGGTGGAATTCTAGAAGAGGCATGGACAGGTAAAAAGGTAGATCTCTCTTTTCTCAAAGTTTTTAGTTGTGAAGCCTTTGTGCACGTTGATAAGGAAAATAGAAAGAAACTGGATGCTAAGTCTATGAGGTGCACATTTATTGGCTATGGCTCAGATAATTTTGGTTTCAGATTTTGGAATCTAGGAACTAACAAGATAATTAGGAGCCATGATGTTGTTTTCAATGAAAAAGTGATGTATAGTGATCAGCTGAAGAAGCTAAACCAATCTGGGTAGAGCAATGGGGAATTGGACGAGGTGATAGTCCAAAATGAGCTCGTGGGAAGAAGAAATAATCACTTGCAAGAAAACACAAATACTGACATCGGCAAGGAAGGAACTGACGTCAGCAGGACAGAAACCGATGTCGATCATATAGAGATCGACGTCGGTAGGATAGACACCAATGTCGGTCAGGCAGAATCGACGTCGGCTAGTAACAAGTCTGGAGGTGATCAAGGTCGGTCACTGTCAGAGAATTTGGGTGGACAGTGTGTTATGAACGAGTCTCAAAAGCCCATCAAGAGGTCAAAAAGGGTAAGTAAACCTCTAATTCGATATTCTCCTTCATTATTCTATTTATTGCTTACTGATGGTGGAGAACCAGAGAGTTTTGAAGAAGCAATAAAGGTGGAGTCCAAGAGTCAGTGGGAGCATGGCATGGTTGAGGAGATGGAGTCCTTGAAAGAGAACCAAAGATGGGATTTGGTTGAGTTGCCAGCTGGTAAGAGGACACTGAAGAATAGATGGACCTACAAATTGAAGGAAGGTGAGAATGGACAGATGAGATAGAAGGCCAGATTGGTAGTGAAAGGATTTGCACAAAAGCTAGGTATTGATTTCAGTGAGATTTTTTCTCCTATTGTTAAAATGACTTCTATATAGATTGTACTGTATTTAGTTGCTATTGAGGATTTGCATCTTGAGCAGCTTGATGTTAAGACAGGGTTTCTTCATGGAGATTTGGATGAGAAAAATTATATGGAACAGCTGAAAGGATTTGAGGTCAAAGGTAAGGAGAAGTTAGTGTGCAGATTGAAGAAAAGCTTGTATGGCCTCAAGCAAGCTCCTAGACAGTGGTATTTGAGATTTGACAAGTTTATGACTGAGCATGGCTATAGTAGGTGTCAATCTGACCATTGTGTGTATTTTAAGAGATTGGATAATGGTAGATATATTATTCTATTGTTGTATGTAGATGATATGCTGGTTGCAGGATCACACATGCAGGATATCTCTGAGCTTAAGGTGAAATTAGCTCAAACATTTACCATGAAGGATTTGGGAGCAGCAAAGAAAATCCTTGGCATGAGCATTAAGAGAAACAGGAAAAATCACAGGTTGATTTTGTCTCAAGAGGATTATGTGAACAAGGTGTTGAAACGGTTCAATATGCAGGATGCAAAATCGGTAAGCACACCTTTGGCTGGACATTTTAAGTTGAGTAAAGAATAATGTTTTAATTCACATGATGAGGTAGAGTACATGAGTAGAGTTCCATATTCTTCCACAGTAGGGAGTTTAATGCATGCAATGGTTTGTACTAGACCGAATATTGCCCAAGCAGTGGGAGTTGTAAGTAAGTATATGGCCAATCCAGGAAAGGAACACTAAAAAGTAGTTCATTGGATCCTTAGATATCTGAGAGGAACCAGTAGTAGGCATTTGTGTTATGGAGGTTTAGATACTTCTCTACATGGTTATGTAGATTCAGATATGGCAGGTGATTTGGATGGCAGGAGGAGCACCACAGGATATGTTTTCACTGTTGGTGGAACAACGGTTAGCTGGATATCAAAGTTGCAGAAGGTTGTTGCCTTGTCAACTACAAAAGTAGAGTATATTTCAATCACAGAGGCTAGCAAAGAGATGATATGGATGACATGGTTCATGGAAGAGCTTGGAAAGGAGCAAGAGAGTTGCAAATTATACAGTGATAGTCAAAGTGCAATTCATTTGGCTAAGAATTCAGCCTTTCATTCAAGAACAAAGCACATACAGCTTAGGTACCACTTCATAAGACAGCCATTGGAGGATGGTGAGTTGAAGCTAGAGAAGATCCATATAGATAAGAATCATGTTGATATGTTAACCAAGCCAGTTACAAAGGAGAAGTTGAATCTTCATTCAAATTCTGTTGGTCTTCATGATTGAGTTGAAGATAGTGGAGCTAAAAGATGTTGTTGTATAGGTACTGGTGTAACTGTTTATCTCCAAGTGGGAGATTGTTAAGGTTGTTAGGGTGTGGAGCTAAAAGCTTCAACCTTTGCAAACTAGGAACAATGGTTGCTGAGTTCTATAGGAACCGGCGTCGGCAGCATGACCGACGTCGGCAGGATCCAGTACAGAAGGCAACCGGCGACGGCAGGAAGTCGGCCGACGTCGGCAGAACCAGACCAGCAGGGACCGACGTCGGTCGCCTGTGTGTTCCCGAAGTGTTCGTTTCACGGACAGTTAGTTAAGTGAACGATGAGTTTGCATGTCAAGACCAGCCAGAGTCTTGGGCTGCGAGGATAATTGTCTAAATTAAGAGCCTTAGTTATTGTTTGAGTTAGGGATCTATTTATAGACCCATTGGCATGTATTGTTTAAGGCATGAGATAGAAAGGAAGAGTTCCTTCTAGTTGTAAGATCTATGAGTTGCAGGTTGTTGCAAGCTCATTGGTGATCTACATGTAAGTTTGGTCTTTGAATTGCAGGTTGCAGGTTCATGAGAGATCAGCTTGAAGTGCTATAGAGTGCTTGATGTACCGGCAGGGTTATTACTAACTGGTTGGTGAGGTGAACACCAATTCTGTGTGTGAGTTGGTTGTTGGGACCGTTTTTGTGTAGGAGAGTGTGTGTGAGAAGAATTACTGTACACTTGAGGTGTGGCGAATCTCTGTAAGGTGAAAGAGTGTGGCGGCTCTTTGATGTATTCTTTTCTGTTAGTGTTAATACAAGATAGTGTATTGTCTCTCATATTCTGTGTTATTGGTGAATTCTAGTTACTTGTGTTTCTGGTTATTTCTGCATATTCAATTGCTTATATATTTGGTAATCATACTGTGCTCTATCTGAGGAGCAAGATCCTAACGAGTTGAGTCAGAGCATGTTTGTTGTTCTAGATTTCCTGACAAGTGGTATCAGAGCCTTGGTTGTAGGTTCTTGAGCTTGATACCAACAAGTGGTATCAGAGCTTTTGGTTGGGATACTAACAGATTGGTGTAGATCTGGGTAGTGTGTTTTGATTACAGGTTACTCACAGGGTTTCTGTTTGAGTGGGAGTTGAGCAATGTCAGAAAACAGTCAACTACGAATGGAAAAGTTCAATGGCAAGAACTACCAATTATGGAGGATGCAGATTGAGGACTATCTGTATCAGAAAGATTTGTACTTACCGTTGGGTGGGGTTGCTAGCAAACCCTTGGATATGAAAGATGAAGAATGGGAGGTTCTTGATCGGAAGGCTCTGGGATCTGTTAGATTGAGTCTTGATTCATCTGTGATTTCCAGCTTATCACAGTGTAAGACAATGGTGGAGTTGATAAAATCTTTGGCAAATCTATATGAAAAACCCTCGGCTTCAAACAAGGTATTTCTTATGAAGCGTTTATTTAATTTCCAAATGTTGGAAGGTGGATCTATTCATAGCCATCTTAGTGATTTCCATGGTTTGGTAAACCAGTTAAGTTCAGTGAATATTGTATTTGATGATGAACTTAGAGCTCTCTTAATCTTGTGTTCATTACCTGAAAGTTGGGAAGGTTTGGTAATGGCAGTTTCTAATACTGTGTCTCCTTCAAAAGTCTTAAAAGTGGATGATGTTGTGAGTGTAATCTTGAATGAAGAGATACGCAGGAAAAGCACAGGTGAATTATCTGGAAATGCTTTGAGTGTTGAAGGAAGAGGAAGGCCAAGAGAGAGGACAGAGCGTGGGAGATCAAGGTCGAAGACAGGCAAAAGATCCAAGTCCAGGTATGGCAGAATAACCTGCTGGAAATGTGGAAAGCAAGGGCACTTAAAGAGAGATTGCAGATCGGGTGAAGATCATCATGAAGAACATGAAGAAGAAGCAGATGTTGCAGGCTACGTTGCACAGGATGCTCTGGTATGTTCTTTGGATAAAGTAGAATCTTGGGTATTAGATTCTGGTGCCTCTTTTCATGCATCTCCACATAGAGAATTTTTTCATGAGTATGTCCAGGGAGACTTTGGAGAAATTTGTGTAGGGGATGGTAAGCCTTGTCAAATTGTTGGCAAAGGCAAAGTGAAGCTGAAATTGCAGACAGGTGACACATGGGTGTTAAAGGAGGTCATGCATGTCCCAGTTCTGAAGCGGAATCTGATTTCGGTTAGAAGCTTGGGTGAAGAGGGTTGCACAGTAACTCTCTCAGCGGACTCTTGGAAGGTTACCAAGGGTACACTTGTTATAGCTAGAGGTAAGAAAGTAGGTACGCTTTATCTATCTACTTGTTTTACTGATTCTCTTTCTGGGTTATCTACTTCAGCTATAGATTCAGAGATGTGGCTTGATAGGCTTGGTCACATAGATAAGAAGGAGATGCTGGTTCTTGAGTCAAAGAATATGCTTTCGGATTTGGAAGGCATGGATCGTGGTTTTTGTATGCAGAAGAAGAAAGTAAGGTTTCTTGAGGAATCCGATGTTAGTGACAAGAACGGGAAAGCCTTGGTTTTCAAGGAGAAAGTGACGGACAGAGTTCAGCATAAGGTGCAGAGGAATTCTGAGCAGAGCAAGGGTGATTTGGACAAGGTTTTGATCTAAAAAGAGCTCGCGGGAAAAAGTCAGGTCTCACAAGAAAAACACAGAGACCGACGTCGGTAGGAAAACCGGCGTCAGCGTCCAGACAGGGACCGACGTCGGCTATGTGAAGCCCAACGTCGGTGACTCGGGGCAAACAGAGACCGGCATCGGCCAGGGGAAACCGATGTCGGCAAGGAAGGCAGTCGCAGGGAACCAACATCGGTCGGCTGTAGACTGAGATGTGACCGGCATCGGTTACTGAGACGAATTTTGGGTGGACAGCGAGTTGTCATGGAGTCTCAAGCGCCCATATGGAGGACTGAAGGTGTAAGTAAGTTCTTAAATTCGTCATTTCCCTTCTTTACACTACTTGTTGCTCACTTATGGCATAGGACCAGGAAGTTATTGAAGAAGCAGAACAGGTAGATCCAGGAAACAGTGGGAGCTAGGCATGGATGAGGATGTGATTCCTTGGAGGAGAACCAAATAGGGGTTTTGGGTAGTGTTGCCAGATGGAAGTAAGCACTGAGAGACGAATGGATGTTGAGGATGAAGAAGAGCGGAAATGGATACGTGAGATGGAAGATCAGGGTATATGATCTTGTTTTAGCTGCAGGGCAATGGAGGTTTGATCATTGTGTTTATCTTTACCAGGTTGGATAGTATTAGCTACACTATTCTATTTTCTGTATGATGTGCTTGTTGAAGGGTTACATATACAGGTATTGCTGAACTAAAGGTAAAGCTAGTTCAGGTGTTTGTCATGGAGAATCTGGGAGCAACAAGATTCTTTGGCATGAGTGTGTTCTAGAGACATGGAGGTCTTGTTGACTTTGTTTCAGGATGATTGTGTGAAACCGGTTAGCACGCCGATGGTTAGACAGTTCATAGAACAGGTGTCTTGATTCACATAGTGAGGTTGAGTGCATGGTATGTACTAAACCTGAGTTTTCCCAAGCAGTGGGAGTTGTCACAAGTTTGGAGTCAATCTGGGAGAGTAATACTGAAGGGCAGTTCAGTGGGACCAGCAGCAGGTGCACATGCTATGCAGGGTCAAGTTCTTTTTCTACATGGTTGTAGATGCGGATGTGGCAGGTAATTTGGATGACAGATTTTGCATCACGGATTTTGTGGTGGTTGGTCTTCAAGAGTGATCTTGAGGAGGGATACAAAGCCAAGGAAACAAACTAGATGGTGTACAGGTACAGGTACAGGTTGCAGCTGTTTATCTCCAAGTGGGAGATTATTAGGGTGTGGAGCTAAAAGCTTCAACCTTTGCAAACTAGGAACAATGGTTGCTGAGTTCTACAGGAACCGGCGTCGGCAGCATGACCGACGTCGGTAGGATCTAGTACAGAAGGCAACCAGCGACGGCAGGAAGTCAGCCGACGTCGGCAGAACCAGACCAGCAGGGACCGACGTCGGTCGCCTGTGTGTTCCCGAAGTGTTCATTTCACGGACAGTTAGTTAAGTGAACGATGAGTTTGCATGTCAAGACCAGCCAGAGTCTTGGGCTGCGAGGATAATTGTCTAAATTAAGAGCCTTAGTTATTGTTTGAGTTAGGGATCTATTTATAGACCCATTGGCATGTATTGTTTAAGGCATGAGATAGAAAGGAAGAGTTCCTTCTAGTTGTAAGATCTATGAGTTGCAGGTTGTTGCAAGCTCATTGGTGATCTACATGTAAGTTTGGTCTTTGAATTGCAGGTTGCAGGTTCATGAGAGATCAGCTTGAAGTGCTATAGAGTGCTTGATGTACCGGCAGGGTTATTACTGACTGGTTGGTGAGGTGAACACCAATTCTGTGTGTGAGTTGGTTGTTGGGACCATTTTTGTGTAGGAGAGTGTGTGTGAGAAGAATTACTGTACACTTGAGGTGTGGCGAATCTCTGTAAGGTGAAAGAGTGTGGCGGCTCTTTGATGTATTCTTTTCTGTTAGTGTTAATACAAGATAGTGTATTGTCTCTCATATTCTGTGCTATTGGTGAATTCTAGTTACTTGTGTTTCTGGTTATTTCTGCATATTCAATTGCTTATATATTTGGTAATCATACTGTGCTCTATCTGAGGAGCAAGATCCTAACGAGTTGAGTCAGAGCATGTTTGTTGTTCTAGATTTCCTGACAAGTGGTATCAGATCCTTGGTTGTAGGTTCTTGAGCTTGATACCAACAAGTGGTATCAGAGCTTTTGGTTGGGATACTAACAGATTGGTGTAGATCTGGGTAGTGTGTTTTGATTACAGGTTACTCACAGGGTTTCTGTTTGAGTGGGAGTTGAGCAATGTCAGAAAACAGTCAACTACAAATGGAAAAGTTCAATGGAAAGAACTACCAATTATGGAGGATGCAGATTGAGGACTATCTATATCAGAAAGATTTGTACTTACCGTTGGGTGGGGTTGCTAGCAAACCCTTAGATATGAAAGATGAAGAATGGGAGGTTCTTGATCGGAAGGCTCTGGGATCTGTTAGATTGAGTCTTGATTCATCTGTGATTTCCAGCTTATCACAGTGTAAGACAACGGTGGAGTTGATGAAATCTTTGGCAAATCTATATGAAAAACCCTCGGCTTCAAACAAGGTATTTCTTATGAAGCGTTTATTTAATTTCCAAATGTTGGAAGGTGGATCTATTCATAGCCATCTTAGTGATTTCCATGGTTTGGTAAACCAGTTAAGTTCAGTGAATATTGTATTTGATGATGAACTTAGAGCTCTCTTAATCTTGTGTTCATTACCTGAAAGTTGGGAAGGTTTGGTAATGGCAGTTTCTAATACTGTGTCTCCTTCAAAAGTCTTAAAAGTGGATGATGTTGTGAGTGTAATCTTGAATGAAGAGATACGCAGGAAAAGCACAGGTGAATTATCTGGAAATGCTTTGAGTGTTGAAGGAAGAGGAAGGCCAAGAGAGAGGACAGAGCGTGGGAGATCAACGTCGAAGACAGGCAAAAGATCCAAGTCCAGGTATGGCAGAGTAACCTGCTGGAAATGTGGAAAGCAAGGGCACTTAAAGAGAGATTGCAGATCGGGTGAAGATCATCATGAAGAACATGAAGAAGAAGCAGATGTTGCAGGCTACGTTGCACAGGATGCTCTGGTATGTTCTTTGGATAAAGTAGAATCTTGGGTATTAGATTCTGGTGCCTCTTTTCATGCATCTCCACATAGAGAATTTTTTCATGAGTATGTCCAGGGAGACTTTGGAGAAATTTGTGTAGGGGATGGTAAGCCTTGTCAAATTGTTGGCAAAGGCAAAGTGAAGCTGAAATTGCAGACAGGTGACACATGGGTGTTAAAGGAGGTCATGCATGTCCCAGTTCTGAAGCGGAATCTGATTTCGGTTAGAAGCTTGGGTGAAGAGGGTTGCACAGTAACTCTCTCAGTGGACTCTTGGAAGGTTACCAAGGGTACACTTGTTATAGCTAGAGGTAAGAAAGTAGGTACGCTTTATCTATCTACTTGTTTTACTGATTCTCTTTCTGGGTTATCTACTTCAGCTGTAGATTCAGAGATGTGGCTTGATAGGCTTGGTCACATAGATAAGAAGGAGATGCTGGTTCTTGAGTCAAAGAATATGCTTTCGGATTTGGAAGGCATGGATCGTGGTTTTTGTATGCAGAAGAAGAAAGTAAGGTTTCTTGAGGAATCCGATGTTAGTGACAAGAACGGGAAAGCCTTGGTTTTCAAGGAGAAAGTGACGGACAGAGTTCAGCATAAGGTGCAGAGGAATTCTGAGCAGAGCAAGGGTGATTTGGACAAGGTTTTGATCTAAAAAGAGCTCGCGGGAAAAGTTAGGTCTCACAAGAAAAACACAGAGACCGACGTCGGCAGGAAAACCGGCGTCGGCGTCCAGACAGGGACCGACGTCGGCTATGTGAAGCCCGACGTCGGTGACTCGGGGCAAACAGAGACCGGCGTCGGCCAGGGGAAACCGACGTCGGCAAGGAAGGCAGTCGCAGGGAACCGACATCGGTCGGCTGTAGACTGAGATGTGACCGGCATCGGTTACTGAGACGAATTTTGGGTGGACAGCGAGTTGTCATGGAGTCTCAAGCGCCCATATGGAGGACTGAAGGTGTAAGTAAGTTCTTAAATTCGTCATTTCCCTTCTTTACACTACTTGTTGCTCACTTATGGCATAGGACCAGGAAGTTATTGAAGAAGCAGAACAGGTAGATCCAGAAAACAGTGGGAGCTAGGCATGGATGAGGATGTGATTCCTTGGAGGAGAACCAAACAGGGGTTTTGGGTAGTGTTGCCAGCTGGAAGTAAGCACTGAGAGACGAATGGATGTTGAGGATGAAGAAGAGCGGAAATGGATACGTGAGATGGAAGATCAGGGTATATGATCTTGTTTTAGCTGCAGGGCAATGGAGGTTTGATCATTGTGTTTCTCTTTACCAGGTTGGATAGTATTAGCTACACTATTCTATTTTCTGTATGATGTGCTTGTTGAAGGGTTACATATACAGGTATTGCTGAACTAAAGGTAAAGCTAGTTCAGGTGTTTGTCATGGAGAATCTGGGAGCAGCAAGATTCTTTGGCATGAGTGTGTTCTAGAGACATGGAGGTCTTGTTGACTTTGTTTCAGGATGATTGTGTGAAACCGGTTAGCACGCCGATGGTTAGACAGTTCATAGAACAGGTGTCTTGATTCACATAGTGAGGTTGAGTGCATGGTATGTACTAAACCTGAGTTTTTCCAAGCAGTGGGAGTTGTCACAAGTTTGGAGTCAATCCGGGAGAGTAATACTGAAGGGCAGTTCAGTGGGACCAGCAGCAGGTGCACATGTTATGCAGGGTCAAGTTCTTTTTCTACATGGTTGTAGATGCGGATGTGGCAGGTAATTTGGATGACAGATTTTGCATCACGGATTTTGTGGTGGTTGGTCTTCAAGAGTGATCTTGAGGAGGGATACAAAGCCAAGGAAACAAACTAGATGGTGTACAGGTACAGGTACAGGTTGCAGCTGTTTATCTCCAAGTGGGAGATTGTTAGGGTGTGGAGCTAAAAGCTTCAACCTTTGCAAACTAGGAACAATGGTTGCTGAGTTCTACAGGAACCGGCGTCGGCAGCATGACCGACGTCGGCAGGATCCAGTACAGAAGGCAACCGGCGACGGCAGGAAGTCAGCCGACATCGGCAGAACCAGACCAGCAGGGACCGACGTCGGTCGCCTGTGTGTTCCCGAAGTGTTCGTTTCACGGACAGTTAGTTAAGTGAACGATGAGTTTGCATGTCAAGACCAGCCAGAGTCTTGGGCTGCGAGGATAATTGTCTAAATTAAGAGCCTTAGTTATTGTTTGAGTTAGGGATCTATTTATAGACCCATTGGCATGTATTGTTTAAGGCATGAGATAGAAAGGAAGAGTTCCTTCTAGTTGTAAGATCTATGAGTTGCAGGTTGTTGCAAGCTCATTGGTGATCTACATGTAAGTTTGGTCTTTGAATTGCAGGTTGCAGGTTCATGAGAGATCAGCTTGAAGTGCTATAGAGTGCTTGATGTACCGGCAGGGTTATTACTGACTGGTTGGTGAGGTGAACACCAATTCTGTGTGTGAGTTGGTTGTTGGGACCGTTTTTGTGTAGGAGAGTGTGTGTGAGAAGAATTACTGTACACTTGAGGTGTGGCGAATCTCTGTAAGGTGAAAGAGTGTGGCGGCTCTTTGATGTATTCTTTTCTGTTAGTGTTAATACAAGATAGTGTATTGTCTCTCATATTCTGTGCTATTGGTGAATTCTAGTTACTTGTGTTTCTGGTTATTTCTGCATATTTAATTGCTTATATATTTGGTAATCATACTGTGCTCTATCTGAGGAGAAAGATCCTAACGAGTTGAGTCAGACCATGTTTGTTGTTCTAGATTTCCTGACAAGTGGTATCAGAGCCTTGGTTGTAGGTTCTTGAGCTTGATACCAACAAGTGGTATCAGAGCTTTTGGTTGGGATACTAACAGATTGGTGTAGATCTGGGTAGTGTGTTTTGATTACAGGTTACTCACAGGGTTTCTGTTTGAGTGGGAGTTGAGCAATGTCAGAAAACAGTCAACTACGAATGGAAAAGTTCAATGGCAAGAACTACCAATTATGGAGGATGCAGATTGAGGACTATCTGTATCAGAAAGATTTGTACTTACCGTTGGGTGGGGTTGCTAGCAAACCCATGGATATGAAAGATGAAGAATGGGAGGTTCTTGATCGGAAGGCTCTGGGATCTGTTAGATTGAGTCTTGATTCATCTGTGATTTCCAGCTTATCACAGTGTAAGACAACGGTGGAGTTGATGAAATCTTTGGCAAATTTATATGAAAAACCCTCGGCTTCAAACAAGGTATTTCTTATGAAGCGTTTATTTAATTTCCAAATGTTGGAAGGTGGATCTATTCATAGCCATCTTAGTGATTTCCATGGTTTGGTAAACCAGTTAAGTTCAGTGAATATTGTATTTGATGATGAACTTAGAGCTCTCTTAATCTTGTGTTCATTACCTGAAAGTTGGGAAGGTTTGGTAATGGCAGTTTCTAATACTGTGTCTCCTTCAAAAGTCTTAAAAGTGGATGATGTTGTGAGTGTAATCTTGAATGAAGAGATACGCAGGAAAAGCACAGGTGAATTATCTGGAAATGCTTTGAGTGTTGAAGGAAGAGGAAGGCCAAGAGAGAGGACAGAGCGTGGGAGATCAAGGTCGAAGACAGGCAAAAGATCCAAGTCCAGGTATGGCAGAATAACCTGCTGGAAATGTGGAAAGCAAGGGCACTTAAAGAGAGATTGCAGATCGGGTGAAGATCATCATGAAGAACATGAAGAAGAAGCAGATGTTGCAGGCTACGTTACACAGGATGCTCTGGTATGTTCTTTGGATAAAGTAGAATCTTGGGTATTAGATTCTGGTGCCTCTTTTCATGCATCTCCACATAGAGAATTTTTTCATGAGTATGTCCAGGGAGACTTTGGAGAAATTTGTGTAGGGGATGGTAAGCCTTGTCAAATTGTTGGCAAAGGCAAAGTGAAGCTGAAATTGCAGACAGGTGACACATGGGTGTTAAAGGAGGTCATGCATGTCCCAGTTCTGAAGCGGAATCTGATTTCGGTTAGAAGCTTGGGTGAAGAGGGTTGCACAGTAACTCTCTCAGCGGACTCTTGGAAGGTTACCAAGGGTACACTTGTTATAGTTAGAGGTAAGAAAGTAGGTACGCTTTATCTATCTACTTGTTTTACTGATTCTCTTTCTGGGTTATCTACTTCAGCTGTAGATTCAGAGATGTGGCTTGATAGGCTTGGTCACATAGATAAGAAGGAGATGCTGGTTCTTGAGTCAAAGAATATGCTTTCGGATTTGGAAGGCATGGATCGTGGTTTCTGTATGCAGAAGAAGAAAGTAAGGTTTCTTGAGGAATCCGATGTTAGTGACAAGAACGGGAAAGCCTTGGTTTTCAAGGAGAAAGTGACGGACAGAGTTCAGCATAAGGTGCAGAGGAATTCTGAGCAGAGCAAGGGTGATTTGGACAAGGTTTTGATCCAAAAAGAGCTCGCGGGAAAAAGTCAGGTCTCACAAGAAAAACACAGAGACCGACGTCGGCAGGAAAACCGGCGTCAGCGTCCAGACAGGGACCGACGTCGGCTATGTGAAGCCCGACGTCGGTGACTCGGGGCAAACAGAGACCGGCGTCAGCCAGGGGAAACCGACGTCGGCAAGGAAGGCAGTCGCAGGGAACCGACATCGGTCGGCTGTAGACTGAGATGTGACCGGCATCGGTTACTGAGACGAATTTTGGGTGGACAGCGAGTTGTCATGGAGTCTCAAGCGCCCATATGGAGGACTGAAGGTGTAAGTAAGTTCTTAAATTCATCATTTCCCTTCTTTACACTACTTGTTGCTCACTTATGGCATAGGACCAGGAAGTTATTGAAGAAGCAGAACAGGTAGATCCAGGAAACAGTGGGAGCTAGGCATGGATGAGGATGTGATTCCTTGGAGGAGAACCAAACAGGGGTTTTGGGTAGTGTTGCCAGCTGGAAGTAAGCACTGAGAGACGAATGGATGTTGAGGATGAAGAAGAGCGGAAATGGATACGTGAGATGGAAGATCAGGGTATATGATCTTGTTTTAGCTGCAGGGCAATGGAGGTTTGATCATTGTGTTTCTCTTTACCAGGTTGGATAGTATTAGCTACACTATTCTATTTTCTGTATGATGTGCTTGTTGAAGGGTTACATATACAGGTATTGCTGAACTAAAGGTAAAGCTAGTTCAGGTGTTTGTCATGGAGAATCTGGGAGCAGCAAGATTCTTTGGCATGAGTGTGTTCTAGAGACATGGAGGTCTTGTTGACTTTGTTTCAGGATGATTGTGTGAAACCGGTTAGCACGCCGATGGTTAGACAGTTCATAGAATAGGTGTCTTGATTCACATAGTGAGGTTGAGTGCATGGTATGTACTAAACCTGAGTTTTCCCAAGCAGTGGGAGTTGTCACAAGTTTGGAGTCAATCCGGGAGAGTAATACTGAAGGGCAGTTCAGTGGGACCAGCAGCAGGTGCACATGCTATGCAGGGTCAAGTTCTTTTTCTACATGGTTGTAGATGCGGATGTGGCAGGTAATTTGGATGACAGATTTTGCATCACGGATTTTGTGGTGGTTGGTCTTCAAGAGTGATCTTGAGGAGGGATACAAAGCCAAGGAAACAAACTAGATGGTGTACAGGTACAGGTACAGGTTGCAGCTATTTATCTCCAAGTGGGAGATTGTTAGGGTGTGGAGCTAAAAGCTTCAACCTTTGCAAACTAGGAACAATGGTTGCTGAGTTCTACAGGAACCGGCGTCGGCAGCATGACCGACGTCGGCAGGATCCAGTACAGAAGGCAACCGGCAACGGCAGGAAGTCGGCCGACGTCGGCAGAACCAGACCAGCAGGGACCGACGTCGGTCGCCTGTGTGTTCCTGAAGTGTTCGTTTCACGGACAGTTAGTTAAGTGAACGATGAGTTTGCATGTCAAGACCAGCCAGAGTCTTGGGCTGCGAGGATAATTGTCTAAATTAAGAGCCTTAGTTATTGTTTGAGTTAGGGATCTATTTATAGACCCATTGGCATGTATTGTTTAAGGCATGAGATAGAAAGGAAGAGTTCCTTCTAGTTGTAAGATCTATGAGTTGCAGGTTGTTGCAAGCTCATTGGTGATCTACATGTAAGTTTGGTCTTTGAATTGCAGGTTGCAGGTTCATGAGAGATCAGCTTGAAGTGCTATAGAGTGCTTGATGTACCGGCAGGGTTATTACTGACTAGTTGGTGAGGTGAACACCAATTCTGTGTGTGAGTTGGTTGTTGGGACCGTTTTTGTGTAGGAGAGTGTGTGTGAGAAGAATTACTGTACACTTGAGGTGTGGCGAATCTCTGTAAGGTGAAAGAGTGTGGCGGCTCTTTGATGTATTCTTTTCTGTTAGTGTTAATACAAGATAGTGTATTCTCTCTCATATTCTGTGCTATTTGTGAATTCTAGTTACTTGTGTTTCTGGTTATTTCCGCATATTCAATTGCTTATATATTTGGTAATCATACTGTGCTCTATCTGAGGAGCAAGATCCTAACGAGTTGAGTCAGAGCATGTTTTTTGTTCTAGATTTCCTGACAAAGGTGTGGGCCTAAAAGCTTCACCAAAGGAGTGCATTACCAAAGTTACAAGTTTACACAGTCATCAGCGTTGGTCAGGAGTGACCGACGTCGGTCAGGTTCAGTTTAAGAGACGATGGCATCAGCAGGGATCGGCCGACGTCGGTCATAGGCAAGCAGGAAGGAACTGACGTCGGTTACATGTGCGTCTAGAGAGTTATTTCTGAGGACAGAACCGAGTGTTTGCATGATGAGTTTAAGTCATAGTCTTAAGTTCGCATCTCTATTATTAGTAAGACTATTTTTAGAGCCCTTGTTCAAGAGGCTTAACTGTTGGTTGTAAATGCATGCTCAAGTTTCCTAATTCTATATGTAGGATTAGATCTTCTTAGCTTATTGTATGTGAATGTTGAAGAATAGTACAGAATTTTATAGGTGAATCAATCCAAGTTGTTGGAGTTGATTGTACTTGAGAGAGAGAGCTCTTGAGGGAAAGAGATCTAAAGTGAGATCTGTACATCTGAGAGAGGTGTGGAAGAAAGAAGTTTCTTCAATTGTATTCCTTCTGTAAAGAGTTTAATACAAGTTTTCAGGGTGGTTTCTTGTATCTCTTGTTCTTTGCTATTTATCATTCTAGTTACTTATCTATCTAATTTAATTCCGTGATTTATTGCTTTCATAAGTGTAATCAAATTGTTGGTTGATCCCCAACAGACATTCCAGTAGATGAGGAACTCAACCTTCCCCCGACACCAACATAATTACAAGATAGTTCCAAAAAAATTATTCAATACACCATTAATGTAAACATTGGCACAAAATAAAATCTTAAAATCATTGAGTTGGTAGCTACTCTCAATAATGAAGAATGAGAAATCCTTATCATCCTCTTGATATAATTTGTAGATGTTTTTTATTGGTTATATGTATACATACTAGGCCTCAATACCTCACTTGTGGTACATCACTTATTATTTCATGCAGATGTAAAAAATAGTCAAGAAAAAATGTAGAAATGCATCCCAAATTGGCATTATTGGTCAAAGAGGGACTATAAAATAATTACAATTCGGTTTCATCCAACCAATTGACTACTTAGAATGGATCTCAAATATCATTCTAGTAATTAAGAAACCCATAGGAATCAGAGTGTGTATTAAATTTTGGTATATCAATAAGGTTTATCCCAAGGATGACTTTACACTCCCAAACATAGACATGATCATAGGTTCTACAATAGGACATGAAATGTTGTCTCTAATAGATGATTTTTTAGGTTATAAAAAAATCAAAATGTAGTTTAAGACCAACACAAGACATCATTTATCACATATTGGGGTGCCTTTTATTACCAATTCATTGCCTTTGGTCTAAATAAGCAAGAACAACATATTAACAACCAATGATGGTAATTTTCCATGACATTATGGAATATTATGTTGATTAAATATTTGCCAAGTCAAAAACTATGGAAGATCATCCAACAACTTTATGCAAAAAAATTGAAAGGCTTAGAGAATATAAAGTACACTTGAATCCTAAAAAGTGTGTTTTTTGGGTCACATCAGGAAAACTCTTAGCTTTCATTATATCAATAAGAGGCATAGAGGTTGACTCAGCCAAATTCAAAGCTATAATAGAAATGCCACCACCTAAAAATATCAAAGAGCTTCACAATATACAAGGAAAAATCCAAACCATTAAAATATTCATCTCCAAACTTTAGGACAATTATCACCCATTCACACATCTTCTCAAAAATGATATTATCTTTAACTAGAATGAATAAAGTAGATTATCATTTTACAATCTCAATCGATACTTGGATAATCCTCTATTTTTATGCCACCCACTCTATGTAAACCATTGATTTTATACATATCAGCTACTCAATATGCCTTGGGGCACTTCTAGCTCAAAGTGATGAACAAGGAACCTAAAGAGTTGTATACTACTTGATCATAACTTTGGTATCTTGTGAGCTCAATTACAACACAATTAAAAATTAGTTGATGTATTTAATTTACAAAATATTTGACATTACATGCTTAATAATCAAACTAAAATCATTACTAAGGTATATCCACTCAAATATCTCCTCCAAAAATCAGCGCTTATGAGAAGGATGGATAAATGGGTCATGTTGTTGAGTGAATTTGACAATGAATATGTAACTAAAAAATCCATTAAATTATAAGTCATTATAAATTAATTATTAGAACCATCTTTGACAAATAATGAACCATTTACTTTCCATATGATTCTACCTTATCCCTTGATGAGTCATCAAAATGGTAGATGTACTTTGATGGTTCATTTACCACTCATGGATAGGGAATAGGTATCTTTCTAATTACTCCATAACTAATATTATCCCAAAGACATTTTGAATAGGATTCCCTTACACCAATAACATTAAAAAATATGAAGCTCTTATTTATGGCCTAAAAATATCCATCTAATAGAGTATATAACACTTTTTAGTATATGGAGATTCACAACTCATAATCAAACAAGCCAATGATGAATATCAAGAAAAAGACGAAAAGGTTATCCCCTAAAAAATAATGGTTGATAGTTGGAAATTTTAATTCAACCATATCTAGTTTGATTAGGTTCTTTGTGCCAATAAAAAAATAATAAACACCATGGAAACCATCAGTCCTCTCCTTGAAATGCACAAAGACATCGGAAAAAACTAATTCCTGGTTGAATAATTGATGATTCTTGCTTATGAAGTTTTTGAATATGGTTTGTGAAATTTTTGGTCCCAACTCCCCATGGTATCAAGACATTTACACCTACCTTCATGATAACATCATACCCCCAAACCTTTCACATAACCATAAAAATAATTTATCCAATGTAATTCTCATTTTAGACTCCTTAGTGACACTTTATATCATAGAGGCTATGATGGAACTTGTTACTATGCTTAAATTTGTATGAGGCCAACTTAGCCATCAAGGTGGTCCATGATAGAATTTGTGGTGCACACACTAATGGTATAGTCCTTGCCAAGAACATGATGATAACAAGCTACTATTAATCCACATTAGAATTAAGTGTTTACCAATATGTTAATAAGTGTGTAACATATTAGAAGCATGGGATTCTCATCCAGGCACCATCACAATCTCTATAGTCTATTACAACTTTGTGTGCCTTCTCTACATGGGGGCTCAATCTTATTGTAAAAATCAATCCTATCTCTTATGATAGCCATAAACACATAATCACCACAACCAAGTACTTCACTGAAGGGTGGAGTATATCTCTCTTACCTACATAATCAAAAAAAAAATCATCCTTAATCACATCATTTGACATTAGGGTGTCCCTTCCCATAATCATTTATGACACATAATCACCGTAACCAAGTACCATAATCACTGCAACCAAGTACTTCACCAAATGGGTGGAGGATGTCTCTCTTACCTATATAACCAAAAAATAATAATCCTTAATCACATCATTTGACCTTAGGGTATCCCCAAAAAAATCATCCTTATCACATCATTGACATTAGAGTATCCTTTCCCATAATCATTTCTGACAACGGTAAGTCTTTAAAAAATAAGGATATTAAATCCATTTGTGTTCACTTCTATATCAGACACAGATGGTCCACATCATATTATCCTCAAGGTAATGGCTAATCATAAGCATCCAATAAGAATATCCTCAAAATAATTAAGTGGATCATCAATGGCATTGGTCATGACAAGTACTTACAACATTATCCTACCTTATGGGCTTACTACACAAGTATCTACACACCTATTAGGATAACCTCGTATTCATTTGTCTATGGAACTAAATCCATTTTTCCAATTGAGATTGAGTTACCATCCTTAAATATTTATTTACAAAACCTTATTAATGATGATGAATACTGATTTGTAAGGTTGCATAAGTTATAGCTCATGGATGAGAAATAACTAAATGCACTTAACCATTTATAAGCCTATAAGAATAGACTCTATCATAGTTATAATAAGAAGATCAAAGCCAAAGAGTTTGATATTAGAGATATTGTCTTGAAAGAAAATATATAAATACCAATGCAGAATGGGAAAAGAAGGGAAAATTTGAACCTAACTAGTTAAGTACTTATGTTTCCATTACTAAATATGGATTAGGTGCCTACAAATTGACCACTAAATATAGAGAAGAACTTGATGATCCCATGAACATCATTCATCTCAATCTCTTCCATGCCTAAAATATCTAATGCTATTTTCAAACAATTGAAAAATAAAAAAATAAAAACAAAAATTGAAAATTCAAAATTGAAAGATAAAAAAGTGTCCAAAAGTGAAAACCATTCTTATGGAACTTTAGGCAAGTAACATGATGAAAACTAGTTTTTTATACCATGTGTAGTGTTTATTATATTTAATTACCCTTTTACTTAGGGGAAAACTAATTCCATCTCATTTTAAATCCATCTTATTATCCACATCCATCCAAGCCTAAGTCACTTTCACCATCTATTTCACTAAGTCATCCCATCCTTGCAAGTACCCATATGTTGTCTTGTTTCACCTTGACAAGAACGTGAAAGTAGTAATGATCCATGTTTCAAAAAAATCTTGGTACACCTATTACTATTATGGAAAACACATTGCAACACATACTAACTCAGTACAACAAAAATTGGGTATACTAACTCCTCAAATTAATCCATGGAAATTCATCATCCATCCCTTACACATTCTATCTATTCATCTTGCCATCATTTCTATATCATCCCCATTTCTAGTATAAGAACTATTTTTCCTTTGTTCATATCTTAGGTTGCAATACCCATATAAAATTAAAAAAAATAAAAATCCCATAAAAATCCAAAAAAAACAAAGTAAAATCCAAAATCTTGAAGTTAATGTTAGTTTGTTGATGTCTATAGTTTAGCTTAAAACCTTTATCCCCCCTTAGATATATAATTGTAAGCCTCATCTATATATATCATTCTTAATCTACCCCACTTATATATATCATTACTTAGGGCACAACATGTTATCATTATCATTATCATCATCCCTTCAAAAATCTAAGGTTTCTAGTTTAACAAAGAACATAAAAAAATAGTTTACTTACTCAATTTTGTGTGTTTTCTTACTTGCTTATTGTTGGTTTATTTTTTTGTTTTTATTATTATTATTTGCATTGATTCAATACACATGTGTATTACAAAAAAAATCATCATGATTTTTTCCATATCATGATGCACCTATCGTACACAATATAAAAATTAAGGTTAATCAAAACATTTGGTAATCTTATGCAAGCTTAGCAGCAAATTATTCATATACATCCATCATCATCACATCACCTACAATCATTCATTTCCTAGATATTACATCCATAACATAAAACAAATCAAATCATTTAATACTAACTATCCACCCTCATTCTAATTAATCGTAGCCTACTAACTAGACATTCATTCCATTGACTAAGTGTGCACCAAAACAAAATAGTGGGAGTGATAGCCAAACACCCATAAACATCAATCATATAGCAATAAATCACAATAACCACATGAGACATATTTTATAACCAAAAAATTAATAACTATATATCATAAATAAATGTCCATGTACACATTTATTATCTCATCTCATCAGATAAATTAAAAATCCATGTCAAAAACCCTATGATCAACTCTCATTATGACCCTCTATAGGATGAATTTGAGGAGGTGATCTTTAATGTGTGTTCCATAGTGAACCCATGGTATACTATGAGGGATATCTCATTGACCACTATGATTTTATTGTCATCCTAGTCAACATTGAGGATCTAGACTTATGTCTAGAGTACTTCATATAAGAAGGCACCCTATAATCCATTGATACAACCTGCTCATATAAAATCCTATAATATTGGGCCTCTCTCACTACTTTGAGTGACTATGAATATCCCCTAGTTATTCACAACCAATCATGTACTATCTCAACATAAAGTCTTTACACCTCTACATTCGTAGCTACCAAGTTACCATCTATCCTTTATATATAAGTCATCAACTGATCTACCTTGTAAAATAACTGAACTATCTATGTTAACCTCATAGCTTGTTTTCTACCATGTTGTCCTCCATCACCAATCAATCTAAATATCTCATTATCCCTTACTATAATCTCATTTTAGATGCTATCTTTCAACACATCATCCTTCATTGATCTCATTGGCCTTGATGGCCCTACTCCATGTCCCCCTATAACAGTCATAACTAGTGGTTAGGTACCATATCTACCATATCCTTTGTCTTCACTGCTTGTATGCAATGGTCATACTACTACCATAGTTACACCTATATCTCCACCATCTCCTTTATTGCCTCATTCTCATTTGTCACTTTCATCTCATCTATCACCTCTATCTGGTCTATCCACCTTCCCCCTCCTCATCTGCTACCCTACCCTCTATAATCATACCCTCAAAATCCTTTGAATATGCTCTTATAGAGGCTTGGACCTTGTGCCTCTAATGTGGGATAGTCAGTCTCATTGGCCGTGTTTGATCCCAACACACTCTATATATAATTTTGGTACTTGAATTAATGACATCTCATCTACTATGAAATGGCATAATAACCCTCAGATTTATCACCATCCCCTACTATCATCACTCCCTAGCTAACCATGTAAAAATGTGTGAAGTTATCAAAATATCCTACTAAATCCAAAAATATCTCAATACCCTATTTAGCCTATACCTTTCAATAGTTTAATCATGTCACCCCATAATATATCATGGTGTAGTCACATAATCTAAATATACAATTTCATCCACCCATACTAGGTATACCTCCCTATATGGCCTCCATGAGATGTCCTATGGAATTAACTCATCCACTACCTTCATGTAGTATGTCAAATCCATTAAGTGTCATTGTTGGCCAATCACTATAACATGCCATAAATAATCAAATGTATCCTCATCTAACCTAAACTAAAACTTTCTAACTCATCAATTAAGAGTTATGTTCTCCTAATCCCATGCCTATAATAATATGGAATGCCCAACACTCTTCCCCTTCTTATACACCATTAAATCCAATTCCCTATATAATTTAGCTAATATGTATGGACCCCATGTAAACTCAATGAAAATCTCCAACATGTCACCAAAATCTCCACTAACCCAACAAGAAATAGTCTTCCACTCTTGTCAGATAGTAATATGTTGTTGACAAGAGCCATCAAAACCAATCTTAGTCGATTAATCTCCCTTCCTACCATACATGCATCCAAATCAATACATAGACCTATCATTAGGATGATCTCATCCTCAAAAAATATTTTTTAATGATACTACATGTGTATTCTCCCTCCAATAAACCATTATACCCCATATTGGGATACATAAAATCTTTAAACATCCTCTAATGTGATTGTCATCTCCTCTGTCAGTAGATGGAAAGTACTCATCTCTGAGTTCCATCTCTCTTCCAATGTCAAAAATATCCCCTATTAGCATGGATCTCTGGCATCTTAGCTATGTATGAAAACCCAATATCCTCAAGCACCCCAACCTCATAATCTACAAAGCCACTCCTCAACTATAATATTGTAGATCACCTCTCTCATGCAATAAGGATCAATAATATCTCCTAAAAAACACAAAAATGATAGATACTTAGTATAATTTTCCATCCAAATCAATAAAACACATCATCAATATTCCCTAACAAATGCAAAGACATCATTCAAACTTAACACTTATCAAAAAACAATTACAATATGAATTTACCACTTCTCAAAATTAATTTGACACTCCCCAGGATGAATTTGCCATTCCTCAAAAAAAATTCACCATTCTTTGTGATGAATTTGCCACTCTTTGTGAAGAATTTTATACTATTGATGAAATCATTATCTGGCATAATGATTCATCATTTGACCTGGTGAATTATCTGTTTTCAACAAATAAATCACTGTTAGATTAGTAGTAAATTTGTTTCTTTCCCATTTCAAGCACATTTATTACACAAAAAAATCAAATTTCACAAACTAAAAAAATCACTTATCGGTGTCATGCTCCCCTCTGGCCTCTGATGATCCCTCATTTTCTCACTATGATGCTCATGGTTGGGTTATGATCCATCTTAGCTCAGGTTTTTTTACAAATTTAGAGCACATAAAAAAATCATAGGTGGCAAGGGTGAAAATTACCCCTACCTCATCTTTATTTACCCTCCCACCACCTTTTTAGCCCCAAAATAATTTATCGCATCCATTTTTTACCCTGTTTCTTTTATTCCCACCTAATATTCTCCTTATGAACCTGTTACCATCTTTTCATCATATCAAACTATACAGAATCACATAAATTCTTATTTTATTCTTGCATATCATTAAATTCAATCAAATCACATTCATTGAGATACATCCTTCCTAATATTCCCCTTTGCATATATCATTACTAAGTGCAAATCAAACCACATTCAATCAAAAATGTAATCCTTTTAATCAAGTATGATATTTTGATCAAACCATCTATTGATATTCCTTAAAAACACACTTGGCCCTTCATTTATTTTTTATCATTCCTCTTATTTTGAGATCCCATCCACATTGTCTCTCCTTACACATCCTCTCAAGGGGGCATATACCTATCCAATTAACCAATTAAGCACTTGGGGCATCTTCTTACGTTTATCCCCCTTCTATTTGTATTTATTATTTGAAATAATCTTTTTGCTGCTAGTCGTAATGCTCTTTCAAAGAGGGGTAAATGTAGACACATAATTTATGCCACCTAAATTTCATAATTAAATTACTAATGATTATCAACTTTATTCATTTTACTAATCTTCTTACTAACCCATTCAACGTTAAAATTGGGAATTTTCCACCTAACATGACCCATTTTGATTAATTAACTAATTAATCTATATTAGTTATGTTAATTACATCATGCACCTAAAAGTCTAAATAAATAATTAAAAATAAAGAATAAAACCCACACCACCTCATCAATCAACCTCATTTAACTCTGTTAACCTCCTCATTTAACCATTAACCAACTTATGTAAACATCATTAAAAAAATTTAAGGCATTTTTAAACATCATTAAGAAAATCCACATCCTAATAAGCTTATTTAAGACATTTTTGCACATTCTAACAAACTTATTCATGACATTCAACCCATTCAATGTCCATTCAAATCATTTAATGCTCAATCAACAAACTTGACCACTTATTCTAACTAACTCATAAATCGTTAACAAATATATTGAATGCATGTGACCAATTGAATTAAGATCCACCATCCAAACTTGAAATTATTTAATAATTTTAAGATTAAATTTGACCATCCATTTTCTGTCCAAAACATATATAAATTGATGCCCTTTACTCCATTGTGGGGACCATCACAAAAGCTATAAAAATTATCATCATGCATACTCTTTCAATCAAATTAATTAATCTAACTATTATCATGTTGTTAATATCTCTTGCATTAGAGTTGTATTTTGAGAAAACACATCACAAGTAATAAATATCACATCCAAAGTAATGAAGGATAAGTATCTTCATTTTTTTTAATTGAAGGTACGACAAGCTCATTTCTCTTTTACACTATATCTGAGGTTTATGTTCAGTTTAGAATAAGATTCAATTGTCATTATTAGTTCTTAGTTTAAATTTAAATTTTTTTCATTTACATTGTGTACATGATCTTTAAGATGCACTTTACAGATTTCTAATAACATATGATGTATCTCACTTGTGTCTCAAGTCTCATAGTGTCTTTCCAATTTTTCCTTACATGCATTTCATAGGTCAAAAAATCATATAAATCAAGTTCTATATCATCATTAATTTTATTCAAAGGTTATTTGTCACTAAAGGTGTCACATTCATTAAAGTGAAAATGGAGTCTATCCTTATGATAGTGCATGTGCGTGTGTGCATGTGTGTGTGTGTGTGTGTGTGTGTGTTTGTGTGTGCACATGCACGTGCATCTATTTTTATGTGTGTGTGTGTGTGCACACATGCACGTTCATCTATTTTTATGTGTGTGTATATGTGTGTTATAATAAGGATATATTTCATTTTTAATTTAATTAATGTGATGAATTTAGTGAGTGTGTGTGTGCGCGCACATGTGTGTATGTGTGTGCATGTTATAATAAGGACATATTTCATTTTTAATTTAATGAATGTGATGACTTTAGTGACTATTCCCATAACTTAAACTAAGGTTTCATCATGAGAGGAATTTTCCATATGTAGTGTCTTATGTTCTATGGATAAATAAATTATTTGAGGAAATAATATTTTACAATCACATTTCTCCTTATGTATATGAGAAATCATGCATACCCTATCATATTCAAAATATCCATGTGTGCCATTAGATACATCATCATGCATGTGTAAAGAGGCCATATTATTATTATAGTTAATTCCTTGAATATTTGAAATAATATTAAGAATAATTGGCTCTCTTTTACCATGTTTTCTTTTTCGAAGTCTTTTTTACCTTTGTAACTTATCTTTTGCATTTGTCTCAATCAAGACCATATTTATTTAGCATTATTTGTGTTATAATAGTGTTTATACCATTTTTTAAACAACAATAATCTTTCATTGGTTTCTTACCTTTGTCTTTTGGGCTTTATTATTGAAAAATAAAGTTTGGCCTTCCTTAATCTCTAAGACCCAAAAAAAATCTAATAACAAATGTGCCCATATTTGAAATGTATTGCCTTGGACCTATCAAAATGAAATTTAATTTTCCTAATATTTCATCAATGTCATATATTCCATCTTTTTTATTTTCCTTATTTTATTCTAAATTGGTATAACTAAATTCTCCAAGCTCATATTTTATTTCATGTTATTTATGCATGGGTTTAAAAAATATGATTCTCATCTAAACGAGGCAAACCAACATCTTGATGTTTAACCATTTTATAATATTGAAAAGGATTATCATTAGTTAAATTATATAAATAGTATTTCCATGTAAAAATTTGAAGCATTTATGTAAGGTATAAGGTATCTCTCCCTCCTATAACATGGATCAAGGGTCTTCCAAGAAATATATTATAATTTATATTATTTGGCATGACATATCACATGTTTTATAATGTTTTTTTCCCTATAGTCATTCAAATTTGGTCATGAATACTTGATAATGTTAGTTTTGGACCAATTTTACTTTAATTTATTCAATAATTTAATATGGTTTGTAACCTTACTTTATCCTAAGCACTAGCATGGCCCTATCCTTTTCTAAGTTGGTGTCTTACAACTATGTAAAAGTTCTTAATCACTAAAATTATCTCTAAACATATGTATGGGTATCCCATATCCTTAATTTCAAATGTTATCCTTCCATAATAGAATTAACTGGTATGGGATAGTACTGGTAATTAGTATTGACCCTATAGGTTGGTCATGTCCATTACCCCAACAATAGGTCTCTTTCAATGTTAAACCTTTCCTTATAGGTTGGTCTATATTTTTAGGATACGTAGTGTGAGGCTTTCCCATTTTAGATTTTTTTTTATAATATAAGGTGTCAAACAAGGGGCTGAACCCTTACAAAGCATCAAAAATAAAATCTAGAGGCATTAGCACCAAAGAGCCTTCAAACAAAAATAGCAAATCCCACTAAACCATCATAAACAACACAAATAGCAAAACAAGCCTATAGACAGTATGTATGAGGAAATAGAGAAAAAATAACATAAAATAAACTAGATCTAAGGAGAAAGATTCTCCCATATTTTATCCAAAGACTCCATAAATTCATCCAACTTTTTGAAATTCTCATCTCTATCCTCTACAGTTGTAGACTCAAGATCCTACAACACAGAAAGATTAAGTAACATAGTATGCCTAAGCATAGTGGAAATTAAGTGTTCTATTTTCTTTACATGGCCCTTTAGGGTAGCAATGGCATTCCTATAATCAACACCTTCCTCCATCTCATCTGCAGCTTCCTCTACAAACATCCTTCTCCCTTTGTCAACATTAACCTCATAATCACCCATAGCACCACCAAAAGCATCAGTCTATTTGTTCCCATTCTTACCCTCTACATCCTCAGATATCTCCTAGATTTCAATAACCTTGGCCTCATCCCCCTGGGTGGATTCTTCAGAAGCACTCTCTAAATAATCAATAAGTTTGGTTTTTAGTGTAGGTTTTCTAGCAATCCTCCTTGATCTCCTAACACTAGAGGACATACCCTCCTTCTTATCCTTATTGTTGGAAATATTGTCATTGATGTCAAAGGTTTAACATTATTGGTGATAAGGCCCCATTGCATTTAATGTTGTTTGTAATAAATATATCTTGGCTAATATGAGTTAATATTTATTTAATATTAATGAATATATTTTTGGTTGCATATGAGACAAAATAAGGGCCCATGGAGAAGTCGAAGAGCCATGGGGTAAAGACAAAAGAAGGATGGGATGCATTTTCCCATGAAGAGTCATTTTTGGGAATACCAAGAGTCACCAAGTGAAGACAAAAGAGGAAGGTCAAATTTCTCATGAAGGGACACTTTAAGGAATATGAAAACTCACCAAAGATAAGGACAAAAGTGGGAAGGACGTTTTTGGTCATGAAGGGTCACCACATGACTTTTCAAAGGCTTGAATATGAAGGGTCATCCAAGATTGGTGCCGTTTTCCTTGAGGATTTAAGGGTCACAAAGGGGGAAGGCCAAAGGTCATTTGGAAAGCTATAAATAAAGGCTTGAGTAACCATTTGTAATATGAGAGTGAGAGGTTGATTTGATATTGTAATATCTAGCTTAGAAGAGCAATTGTGAGAGATGAATATGAATTGTATTTGTTATATCTAGCTTAGAAGAGAAAAGGTGAGAGAGAGGAAGGAGACGTTGTATTGATCTATCATTTTTTGAGATAGCAACATTGAGAGATAGGTGTGTGGTACACACAAAGGGGTTGGTGCTCCTGTGGGTTGGTGCTCAAGAATTGTTGCTGAGTTGGTGCTTGGCAAAGGGGTTGGTGCTCTTGTGGCTTGGTGCTCACGAATTTTTGCTAGGTTGGTGCTCGACAAAGGGGTTGGTGCTCTTGTGGGTTGGTGCTCATGAATGGTAGCTGGGTTGGTGCTCGACAAAGGGGTTTGAAGCTCCTGTGGGTTGGTGCTAATGAATTGTAGCTGAGGTTTGTACTTGGAAAAGGGGTATGGTGCTTCTATGGGTTTGTTCACACGAATATATTTGAGATTGATTCTCCATGGTTTTTCCCACATTGGGTTTCCACGTTATATCTGGTGTCTCTCTCTTGTGTGATGTTTATTGTTTGAATTTTATTGCATATCTTGAATGTTTGATTAAGTGGAATTTGATAAAGGGAAAGTTTTATAAGATATATAATATACTGATTCACCCCCCTCTTAGTATATTCCATGCTTAAAAATTGGTATCAGAGCAGATTCCTTTTTGAAAACTTTTACAGGTTGAAGGTAGATCGGGAAAGCATGACGGCTGGGTCACAAGAAGGATTTTCTACAAATAAGGCACCTTTGTTTGATGGGACAAACTATGATTTTTGGAGCATGAGAATGAAGGTTTATTTGATGGCCCTTAGATTCGACATATGGAAATCAGTGGTGGAGGAATATGAAGAGCCACAGACATCTACAATTACTCCAATAGAAAAGAAGGCAAGTGAATGTAATGCTAAAGCTTTAAATGCTATTTTATGTGGTTTATGTGAATCTGAATTTGTTAAAGTTATGCAATGTAAATCTACTCATGAAACTTGAATAAAACTCGAGAATATTTACAAAGGTGATGGAAAGGTTTAACAAGCTAAGCTACAGACTTTTAGAAGGCAGTTTGAAAGTTTGAAGATGGAAGAAGAAGAAGATATAGCAAGTTATCTCTTGCGAGTTGATCAGATAGTAAATCAAATTCAAGGTCTTGGAGAAACATTGGAAGAGTCAATGGTGGTGAAAAAGGTTTTGAGATCTCTACCAATGAGATATGATGTAAAGGTTTCGGCAATCGAGGAGATGAAGAATTTAGCCAAGCTAAAGATGGATGAGCTTCATGGTATTCTCACAGCATATGAGATGCAGACAGAATAAGATAAACCCTCAAAGAGAGAAGCAGCTTTCAAGACATCAAAGAAGGAGAAAGATAAGATTCAAGAATCAAGTGATAGTTCCAGTGATGATGAAGATGACAACGAAGAACTTTTCATTCGCAGGCCAAAAAGGGGAATAGGTAAATATCAAGGAAAATTACCTTTTAAATGTTTTAATTGTGGAAAGATTGGACATTTTTCAGCTAGATGCCTAGATAAGGTTAATGATGAAGAAGAAGAAAATCCTACATACAAGAAGAATTTCAAAGGCAAATCCAAGAAGGGATTCGAGAAGAAGAGCCTGTATTCTAAGGATCCTAGCTCAGTTGAAGATAGTGGAGTCAATGATTCAGAAGAAGAAGAGATTATATTCATGGCCATACATGATAAAAGAAGAAGAAGAGGAGGAAGCTAAAGTAGATATGGAAGGAGAACTCATTTTTCCTTAGAAGAGTTAGAAGTTATTCAGAAGAAGAATCAAAGATTAAAGTGCTAGATCGAGAAAAATGAACAAGAGTCAAAGGAAATGATTGAAGATCTACAAGCACACTTTGAAGAAGCCAAGAAGAATGAAGAAGATCTCACAACACAGTTGGAAATAGCAAGAAAAAATTGTGAAAGGTATGTTATTGAAATTGCCTCTTCAAAAGAAGATATTAAGAAAGCAATCAGTGATAAAGTAGTCAATGACTCAAAAGTTGAAGATAGCACTAACATGCTGAATAAGATATTGAAAAGCAAAAAGCATATTCAGATAAAACAAGGATTAGTTTTGAAAAGAAAAAGAGCTATGTTGAAGCTCTTACACAAGAGGAAACAAAAAGGGGAGAAGTGAAGAATACAGAGGAAATTCCAAACAGAGAAGGCTGGAGAGAACAAAGCTACAAAAGGCAATCAGGTTAGAGATATACAGACAGGTCTTATTTTTATGGCTATTGTTTTTATTGTAATGGATATGGTCACAAGAAAGTAGAATGTAGAAAAAGAGCTAACAATTTTAGAAATAAGGAAAGGTAAGTCAAGTAGAGTCAAGCAGAAGCCACAACTCTTTTGCTCCTCTATGAAGCTTTGATGAAGAGACCATAGTATGCTACAAGTGCAACAACTTCAGACACATAGCTCGATATTGTAGAAGCGTGTTCGAGTCAATCAAGAAGGATCAGAGTTTCAAAGCTCCACTCATCAAGAAGAAGAATCAGAGTGTCAAAGATCCATTCATCAGGAAGAAGGTTCATACATGTTCATGGTAGAAGAAACAACATGAAGATTCTATGATGGTGCAGATAGCTCTGCATGTGGGAGGTAAAGATCAGCCATGGTTAATTGATATTAAATGTTTGAGGTATATGACAGGTGATAAAAGTAAGTTCATTACTCTAAAGAAGATCAATGGTGGTACAGTGAGATTCAGAGATAAAACCACTGCCAGGATAGCCGAAAAAGGTACTTTGAGTTTGGATTATGGTAGAACTAAGACAAAAAATGTTTTATATGTAAAAGGTCTTAAGAATAATCTGTTGAGTGTTAGTCGAATTTGTGATCAAGAATACACATTAAGGTTTCATGTTGAAGGTTTTGAGATTAGAAGAAAAGATTCAAATGAGTTGATTTTAGATGCTCAAAGGACAAGGAACAATGTGTATGTATTGTCAAATATCTTCTCAAAGGCACAATCAAAGGATAGATTAAAAGATCGGCGAGAGGAGTTGGGAGTAATTTCTATTACTTCCTGCCATTGATGTTCAACATCAAGTGAGGGGGAGCTAAGTGTTAGCTCCAAGTAGGCCCTTTGCCATTGATGTCAAAGGAGGAGAATAATAGGTACAGGTACAGGTGCAAAAAATAGGTACAGGGAACAAGTATAGGTTACTACAATAAGGGGGAGTTACCGTATGTTTTCAAATGATAGGATGTGTAGGTGACAGGATGTGGCAATTTCAAGATTGAGATTGCCATCAATGACAAAGGGGGAGATTGTTGGAAATATTGTCATTGATGTCAAAATTTTAACATTATTGGTGATAAAGGCCCCATTGCATTTAATGTTGTTTGTAATAAATATACCTTGGCTAATATGAGTTAATATTTATTTAATATTAACGAATATGTTTTTGGTTGCATATGAGACAAAATAAGGGCCCATGGAGAATTCGAAGAGCCATGAGGTAAAGACAAAAGAAGGATGGGATGCATTTTCCCATGAAGAGTCATTTTTGGGAATACCAAGAGTCACCAAGTGAAGACAAAAGAGTAAGGGCGAATTTCTCATGAAGGGACACTATAAGGAATATGAAAACTCACCAAAGATAAGAACAAAAGTGGGAAGGATATTTTTGGTCATGAAGGGTCACCACATGACTTTTCAAAGGCTTGAATATGAAGGGTCATCCAAGATTGGCACCATTTTCCATGAGGATTGAAGGGTCACAAAGGGGGAAAGCCAAAGGTCATTTGGAAAGCTATAAATAAAGGCTTGAGTAGCCATTTGTAATATGAGAGTGAGAGGTTGATTTGATATTGTAATATCTAGCTTAGAAGAGCAATTGTGAGAGATGAATATGAATTGTATTTGTTATATCTAGCTTAGAAGAGAAAAAGTGAGAGAGAGGAAGGAGATGTTGTATTGATCTATCATTTGTTGAGATAAAAACATTGAGAGATAGGTGTGTGGTATACACAAAGGAGTTGGTGCTCTTGTGGGTTGGTGCTCAAGAATTGTTGCTGAGTTGGTGCTTGGCAAAGGGGTTGGTGCTCCTGTGGGTTGGTGCTCATGAATTGTTGCTGGGTTGGTGCTCAGAAAAGGGGTTGATGCTCCTGTGGGTTGGTGCTCATGAATAGTAGCCAGGTTGGTGCTCGGCAAAGGGGTTTGAAGCTCCTATGGGTTGGTGTTCATGAATTGTAGCTGAGGTTTGTACTTGGCAAAGGGGTATGGTGCTCCTGTGGGTGTGTTCTCATGAATATATTTGAGATTGATTCTCCATGGTTTTTCCCACATTGGGTTTCCACGTTATATATGGTGTCTCTCTCTTGTGTGATGTTTATTTTTTGAGTTTTATTACATATCTTGAATGTTTGATTAAGTGGAATTTGATAAAGGGAAAGTTTTATAAGATATATAATATACTGATTCACCCCCCCCCTCTCAGTATATTTTGTGTTTAACAGTGTTCTAGTTTCTTTACATGACCCTTTAGGGTAGCAATGGCATTCCTATAATCAACACCTTCCTCCATCTCATCTACAGCTTCCTCTACAAACATCCTTCTCCCTTCATCAGCATTAACCTCAAAATCACCCACAGCACCACCAAAAGCATCAGTCTATTTGTTCCCATTCTTACCCTCTACATCTTCAGATATCTCCTAGATTTCAGTAACCTTAGCCTCATCCGCCTGGGTGGATTCTTTAGAAGCACTCTCTAAATAATCAGTAAGTTTGGTTTTTAGTGCAGGTTTTCTAGCAATCCTCCATGATCTCCTAACACTAGAGGACAAACCCTCCTTCTTATCCTTAGCAGACTGATTAGTTTTACTGCCCAGTCCCATAGGAGTACGGTTAAAATTTTTAGGGGTCCCCACATCATCCCACATAGTTTCCTCTTCCCCCTCCCTAAGTTTCTTTTTCCTACTCTTCACACTACTTTTAAGGATCAGAGTGTGGGTAGTGGTCCCCATGGTAGTCTCCTCATTAGATAGAGAAAGGGAACCCCCTTTCATCTTATGAGAAGTAGGGGAAGGGCAAGGCTCTTTAGATATAGTAGTATCATCATGTTTGGCAAAAATTTCACCACTATGAGACTGGATAGGCTTAGGTAGCTCTAGAGAAAGGTGGAAATTATATAAGCAGAGAATAAGACCCTAGTGTAGGGGAATGGGTTTTTTGGAGGGTTTATTAGCTGACTTAGCTTTAACTCTAAAAATATAATGCTCAAGGGAAGATAGCAAATAGAATGGGAAGCTAATATGAGCATTTCATATAAAATGATTAAGTAAAGAAAGATGATAATTATATAACCTAGTAAACCTCCCCTCTAGAGTGAAGTATTTCACAAGGAGGAAACACATATCATCCCATGGCTCTGGCAGCTTGGCCCATTTGAATCCTCCCTGGTAAGGAACTAGTTATTTTCCTTCCATAGATAATAACTTCTAGTTACAATGGTCCACCACTTTCACTTTCCTTTGTAGCTTAGTCCCCTTAGATGATAGGCCAATCACCATAGCAATAACTTTCTCTAAAACCTCAAACCCAATTCTCCCAACAGTGACTCTACAGTTATGCCAAGTCTGAGTGAATTGCTCAAATAGATTTTCATCATAGCCATTAAGCCATTCCAAAAAAGGGATTATTTTATTTTGGATTGTTATAAAGGCACATATAAGTCACATATTCTATCACTTGTAAATTTCACTATTGATGCACACTTACACTATTGCACATTAAGCAAAGCTTCCTTATTCTTTCCAAATTTGATTTTATTTATGTTTGAAGTAGCCTTTATCCAAGTCAAGAGCCTATTATATCCAAGTAAAATATATTAATTATCAAGTATTCAAGTCATCTCTATATGAATACATGTATAAAAAGGAGCATAATAACACTAAGTACTCTTAGAGAAATACTAAGCTTGATTTCCCTCTTCGAAGTATTAGATACAGAAGTAGTGATTAATCATCACGAGAGTCAGCTTATCCTATTACACTCCCCCTTTTTCCCCTTGAAATTTTTTAGTTATTTTAGGACCTATTAGGGTTTCAACTTTGAAGAAGTCATTTTTAGGTCATCTACAAGTAGCCAAAGGTCAAATTTATACATATAAGTGTATTTTAACTAGGTGTAGGTGACTGTGTTGTCATTTTCCTGATTTTTAGAAAAGGACAAGATCAACCCAAGAAGATATTAATGTCAATCAATCTTATCCCATTCCATTCAATTTTGACCCTGATAAGTGGCAATTAGAGTATCTATTGCATGTGTGTAATCATATCTGATTGATCAGTTCTAGCCATCTTTCAGCCACACACAGTCAACTTATAGGCATAAATTAGTTATGTCTTATTTGTTCTCTTTTTACTTTCCATAACTAATTATTATCATTTATTTGAGATTTGTCAATTTGAGTATTTTAATTTGATTTTGCTATTTCTTAGTTATTTTAGAATATTTTCTATTCTTCTATTCATTTTGTCTTAATGATTTAACCTTTTAAGGTTTAACTATGTAAATCTTATGTTTAGATTAAAGGGTTGAGATGTCTAAATTGATCAAATAATATAAAATAATTAAGTACCAATTTATTATGGATTTTGACCTTCTTTGACTTTCTAAAAATAGTAATAATTATGCTTAAATAGAGACTTATCTATAAAGTGACTATAATAGATGATATGGGTTCTAAAAATTAAGTTTTAGACAAGTTTGAGTCTCATCAATAGGGTCTCAATATCTATTTTCTCACTGGATAGTAGTTCCCCACCTGGATAGTAGCACCATACTATTGTAGTGTCCTCAAAGTGATGCTAGTGTCCTCTTTACAGGATTGTTCCTATATTTTGAGATCACTTTCACCTATGTTTTAGGTCCTATTCATGTGCTCAAGAAATTTGAAACTCTATGTTGTGCCTAAAAAACTTGATTTAGTGTGAAAACCCTAATCCTCCTTACAAATATGGCATAGTCAATAATGATGGGATATAAATAACGGAAGCACACAATTGATTACCAAGCAACTTAATATGCAGAAATTAACCAGAATACACAAGTAACTAGAATCCAAAAATAACACATGATATGAGAGACAATACACAACTTGTATTAAAACTCTTTCAGAATGAAATACAAAGAAGGCTGCCACAGTTCTTCTTCCTTACACACCTCTACGGCACCCACACCTCTAGGGCATAAATAGTAAATCTTCCCTCAAAGCTCTCTCCCTTAGGTCACAACACCCAACTCAAACACAGAGTTGGTGTTCACCTTACACCTGTGCTCCATGCACTCCACAATTGCTCCACGCACTCCACAAGTACTCAACATACATCAAGTAGATCCCACCTGATTCTGCTCCCTGTTGTGTTGCTGTCCTATCTGATCTTGCACACCTATAAATCAATCTGGTTCTGCACACCTGTGAACCTTGACCTTTCACACACATACACCTACATATCAATGATCTTACTTACCATGTAGATCTCCTATAGAAGCCATGCTCACCTGATGACCAAGATCATACATACATGAAGAACCCTACTGATTCTCCAATCCAACACCCACACTTGGTACTGTGGCACTAGGAGGAACACACTATTGCTCACCTCACACACAGAAGGAGCTTATATTATTGCTCTCTTACTCTCTAGCACACACTTATAATACAACCAATGAGTCTCTTAATAGATCTCATGCAAACAATAATTAGACATCCAATTACAATAATTAGATCCGCAACTTCTAGTCTAAAATTAGCTCTCAACATGCAAACACTTGGTTCATCAACTAACTGCCCATAACATACTCGCACCTCAAACCATAGGTGATCGACATCGGTCCCTGTCTACTTGGGGGGTGCCGACGTTGACTGACTTCTGACCGATGTCGGTTGCCGTCTTGTCTGATCCTGCTAACATCGGTTGGCCTGACCAACACCGGTGTCTGTGACACTCCACAACCCTTCTGCAACCTCCTCCATGTCTGCATCAGTGAAGCTTTTAGCTCCACAACCTAACAATCTCCCACTTGGAGATAAACAGCTACACTGTACCTGTACCTATACCCTGTCTAATCTATTTCCTGGCTAGTATCCCTCTTCAAGATGAATCCTGAAGACAACCCACCACATAACCTGTGGTGTACCTCCTATCATCCAAGTAACCTGCCACATCTGAACCTACAAACCCATGTAGTGAAGTCCTGACCCTGAATAGCATGAATCCCTGCTACTGGTCCCTCTCACGTCCTTAAGAACCCACTTCTCTGAATTGGCTCCTAACTCTCTGACAACACCCACTGCTTGGGCAAACTCAAGCCTATACTAGACCTCATGTGATTTCAGACACTGAACTGTCTAGCCTTTGGTGTGCTCTGATTCTGCATCCTGTGTAATGAACCTTGCCAACACCTGATTCACATCAGCTCCCACTAGAGACAAAATTAGCCTATGATCTCTCATGTCCCCCATGCCAAAGAATTTCACTGCTCCAAATTTTTCATAGCAAACCACTAAACTAATCTACCCTTAGCTCAGCAAAACCCTGTATGTACAAACCTGCTAGCAAACATACCATCCACATACAGTAATAAAATGATGTCATGACTCATCATCCACCTAGTAAGACAAACCACAGTAGTTACCCTGACATTGACTAAAGTCATGCTTTGTCATCCACCTGTCAAAACCTGTACCACTATCCTGTAGCTTCCTCAAGACCATATGCCCTGTTCTTCTGTCTCACGTGTCCGTTCTCTCTATTCTTCAACTAAGGTATCCATTCATCTATGTGCTTTCATACCTACTGGCAACCCTACCAAATCTCCTGCTTGGTTCTGCATCATATTCCTGCCATGCTCCCACTGTTTCCTAGATCCTTCCTGCTCTGTAATCAGCAACTAGTATAAAGAAGAGGAATAACAAATTTGAGGCTTACTTACCACTTCAGTCCTCCATATGGGCATTTGAGACTCCTTGACAGCTTGTTGTCCACCCAAAATCTATTACAGTGACCGACCTCGGTCACCACATAGTCTGCATCCAATCGACGTTGGTTCCTGTGCCTATCCTGAATACCAACCCTACCGACGTCGATGTCCTCTTTTTACTGACGTCGGTCCTCGTGACTGACGTCGGTCTTACCTAATGCTGACATCAATTTTCCTACCGATGTCGATACCTGTGTTTTCTTGTAAGTGATGACTTTTTACCCATGAGCTCCTTTGAATCAAGTCCCATGTCCAAATTGCCCTGCTCAGAAGTATCCAGCCCCATCTACTGGTCTCTGTCTGCCATCTCCTCCAAGAACACCAAGGCTTTCCAGTTCTTAAGCCTATCAAATATATTTGTCTTTCACTTAAGAACATGCATCTCCTTCCTACTCATGTGACCAAGCCTACGAAGCCACATCTCTGCAACAAAAGAAGAATCAGTAATATAAACAAGTAGATAAAGAGTACCTATTTTCTTACCACCAGCTAATTCAAGTGCATCCACTGTGAGAGTTCTTGTGCATCTCTCATCACCCAAATTTTTTGAAGAAATTAGCCACATCTCCAAACCTGAGACCTGCATGACCTGGTTCAACACCCATGTGTTGACAACCTATAATTTCAGCTTCACTTCCCCTTTGCCAATTCTTTGGCAAGGCTCACCAGCTCCTCTCCCTGGGGCTGCATGGAAAGAGGCAATAGAATTTGTTATCCAAGATTCAAATTTATCCAAGAAACCTCCCAAAGCATCCTGTGCCACAACACCTGTAACATCTGCATCTTCAGTTCCTTCATGTTGATCTGCTACCAACCAACAATCTTCTTTTACCTGCTCTTTCTTTCTGTAAGACCGTAAGTGACCATCTATGTTTTTCAACTCCTCCATTCTTAGCTTACTTTGATCTACCATTGCTCTACTCCCACTCAATCAGAAACCCCTGAGAGTGACCTGTAACCATACACAAAACCTGCTCCCTGCAACCTTAGCTCTGATACCACGTTATGGGATATAAATAATGGAAGCACACAATTGATTACCAAGCAACTTAATATGTGGAAATTAACCAGAATACACAAGTAACTAGAATCTAAAAATAACACATGATATGAGAGACAATAAACAACTTGTATTAAAACTCTTTCAGAAGGAAATATAACAAAGAAGGCTGCCACAGTTCTTCTTCCTTACACACCTCTAGGGCTCCCACACCTCTAGGGCATAAACAGTAAATCTTCCCTCAAAGCTCTCTCCCTTAGGTCCCAACACCCAAATCAAACACAGAGTTGGTGTTCACCTTACACCTGTGCTCCATGCATTCCACAAGTGCTCCATGCACTCCACAAGTACTCAACGTACTTAGAGTAGATCCCACTTGATTTTGCTCCCTATTGTGTTGTTGTCCTATCTGATCTTGCAAACCTATAAATCAATCTGGTTCTGCACACCTATGAACCTTGACCTTGCACACACATACACCTACATATCAATGATCTTACTTAACATGTAGATCTCCTATAGAAGCCATGCTCACCTGATGACCAAGATCATACATACATGAAGAACCCTGCTGATTCTCCAATCCAACACCCACACTTGGTACTATGGCACTAGGAGGAACACACCATTGCTCACCTCACACACAAAAGGAGCTTATATTATTGCTCTCTTACTCTCTAGCACACACTTACAATACAACCAATGAGTCTCTTAAATAGATCTCATGCAAACAATAATTAGACATCCAATTACAATAATTAGATCCGCAACTTCTAGTCTAAAATTGGCTCTAAACATGCAAACACTTAGTTCGTCAACTAACTGCCCATAACATACTCACAAGTCAAACCACAGGTGACCAACATCGGTCCCTATCTACTTGGGGGGTGCCAACGCCAGCCGACTTTTGACCGACGTCGGTCGCCTTCTTGTCTGATCCTGTCGACATCGGTTGGCCTGACCGACGCTGGTGTTGGTGACACTCTGCAACCCTTCTGCAACCTCCTCCATGTCTGCATCAGTAAAGCTTTTAGCTCCACAACCTAACAAATAAATTTTTGTTCATTATTAGGATATGTTAGACATCCTAAACACCCCACTATGAAGTGAGTTACCTACATACCAATACTCTAAGGAGGGATGTAGTCCTCCCACCTAGTGCTTGGTGCAAGTGCAAGTGAATACTATAACGAGAGTGGACATGGATGCCTTGAATGTGCTTGAGCTTTGAAATATTTGAAATTTGGGTTTAGGGATACTGTAGATGGTAGTATGTAGAAGTAGGGCATAATAGGGATCAAATACCTTAATTTTTTTCAACTTATTTTTTGTTTGAATAGGCTTTTACATCTATTTTCCATCTAGTGAAAAAATGTTAAATAGACTTGTATTTATAGATATCTATAGATTGTGTAGATAATAAAATGTGCTTAAGATAACCTTATGAGGGGAACATGTTTGTCTCTTAAAAGATGAGAGGAATTTGAGTGATATAGATCTCCAAAAAGAGATTGTAGGATGCTCCAAACAGTGCAAGGACATGTTGTATGTTTCATATGGCAACAAAGATCCATGAAAATAGGTAGCAGTAAGGTACCAATAAAAAAATCAAAATTAAATTCACTTACTAGAGGCCCACTCCTCTCAGGTATCTATAATCTCCTCATTCACTCTGTTTAGTTCTTGTGGTGTGGAATATGGTCCATGTTTCCTCATAAGTCTTAGAGCAAATATCTCAAATCACAATTCATAAAAAATAATATTGATAATCAAATTTGCATAAATGAATTTATATTACACCACTTATTCTACTTATGATCTTATAACCTATCAAATTATTTTTTTGGGAGAGTTAAGGCAAAGTACATTAGCACCTAATTGAGAAGACTAGTGTCATGTGGTTGTAGTGTCCCAAATGTGGTGCTAATGTCCACCTGGTAGATTGTTGGGTAAATTAGGTTGGGATATAAAAAATATATCATGGGACTATGTTTTGGTTGACTATAATTGTCTATGGTTTGCATAATGACTAAAAAAGTGTGGCAAAGGCTTTAAGATAGGCATAGGGCTAAGTGAGGAATAGGATAACTCAAGTGACAATCTTAGCATAAAATTACCACTTTTAGGCGATTACATTTCCCCCTCCCTTTTCTACTAGAAATGTAAAAAAGTGAAATGACTAGTATAAAGGAAAAAATGTGTACCTTGACTTACCTTAGAAGTGAAGCCTATGAAGCTAGGTCTGAGTATGTAAATCTAGGTCTATGTATGTGTAGTCATATAAAATGCACAAATTGACAACTTGAACATGGATAATGACACCCAATCCTTAGGTCCCTCTTTTTTTCTCTCATAACCCTCTCAAGCTTATTTTCATTGATTCCCAATCATCCATAGCCTCCTAGACTTGATCCCAATTGAGCTAGGACCCTCTCTTCAGGACTAATCCATCCCCCTAGGTCTCATCCGCTCAAGACAATAGCACCAAAGTTGGAATATAGTGATGGACCCTAAGGTGTCCCCTTTATAGAGCTCCTATCTAATCACAATTTGAGCCTAGATTACTATTTTTCCTCGATTCCTCTTGTTCATTGTGTCAGCCTAGTCCAGTTTCATCTAACCCATGACCAATAAATCCATATAAAATCCCATTCAAAGATCATTTAGAAAGGTTTGGAAAATATCACTCAAGTAAGTAAGAATACAAGCAAGACTACTCAAGCAATATTCCCTATTCTCTACATACATTCAGCCCATACACTTTCAAGCCAAGTCAAGTCCTTACACCAACCCCTAGTCATCTCATGCATACCTAATTTTTGCATTTCTTGCATTTTCATTCACTATTTCACCAAGAAATTTTAAAGGGAGAACTACATATGGATTTATCCTTCCTTGGAGTATTGATATGTAGGTAGTGTGCCCACATGGGGTGTGAAACATGTCTAGTGCATCTTACACACACTCGCCCCTTTTTCCTATTTGTAAAAGTTTCTATTCAAGTGCATAGAAGACATAGACATAGAAAATTATCTCTATAAGGATCTCTATCGATAGAAAGGATCTAAAATGTGGTACACAAGCTCACATAAATTAGGTGAACAAATCCAAGAAAGCTTAGATCCTCATGACAATAGTGCCAGGGAAGGACTATAGCACTAGAGCCCAAGGTGTATAATTTCAACACTCCTATCTAATCAAGAAATTAAGTTTAGGATCCTATTTACAATAGTGTCCCAGGCCTACACACAAATTTCTAGACCCTATCTCAGTCAGATCAATATAGAATAAGATAAGTTAAATTTTCTCTCTCTCACTATTACTTTTAGAAAATGTGAAATTGCAATTAAATTTCATAAATAGTAGCTTTAATTTCGAATAGTATTTAATAATTTTCTCTGACTCATATCCTTTATTATTTAGGAATTAAACACTAATTTTACCAAAAATAATAAATCATTTGGTGAATTTGACTTCCTTTGAATTATGCATAAAAACCCTAAAAACCCTAGGGTAAATTCTTATCTAATTTTTCCCACAAATTTTTGAATTTTTTCCTAAATATTTAAATCAAAGATTCATCCCAAATTTTAAAATTTAGTAGTAAATTTTAAAATAGTTTTATTATAAACGCTAGTTGCTTCAACTAGCTCCCAATAATTTTCCAATATTAATCTAATAATTTCCTAATTTTTTGCTTGCATATCTAAATCATAAATTTGATAGTAATTTCAAAAATAATTTTATTTCAAACCCTAGTTGATTCAACTAGCTCCCAGTAATTTTATAATCATTTATGAATTTTTAGTTGCATATTAAAATCGTAAAATCACTTTAAATTTTAAAAATTCATAGTAATTTCAAAAAAAATCCTCAAAACCCTAGTTGCATCTACTAGGTCCCATTAAATCAAACTCTTCCCATAAATTTTTGAATTTTTACTTGCATATTTAACTCAAAAATTCATAGTATTTTGAAAAAATATTACTATCAAAATCCTAGTTGCATGTATTAGCTCCTATTTTACATCTTGAGGTATCACCTTACATGTTTGGGAGCTCTGTATCCTTTCTATGTATATTCCATATCCTTGTTTAGATTATATCAGTTTAATATTTCTTACTATTATCCAAGTTGTTTTCCTTATGCCACCTAAGTTCCTTACATCTCTTCCTTCAAGACAAAGTTCAAGACTTAGTGTCAACCCTCTTGAATTCACCTAGATCCCTTCAACTCGACCATATACCATGGATAGACAACCAACTCAGGTTCTTGTTATAGATTCTACACATCTAGATTACACTAATTTCAATGAGGATAATTTTGACAAAGAGCAATATCATAATAACAATGATGATACATGTTAGTTGAATATTTTATCTATCAGCATACTGATAAACAAAATAGGACTGATCAGCCAAAGTAGGAAGATTAGTCATCCAAATGTGTAGGTTCACCACATCAAAAGGGGACTGATCTCTCCTCTCATCAAGGGGAGGTTCCCTATATATATATATATATATATATATATATATATATATATATATATATATATATATATATATATATATATATATATATATATATATATATATATATATATATATATATATATATATATAAACAGAAAATAATACTCAAGAGTAGGATAAACCATCCATCTCTCTTTCTTCAGAGATGATGCATGCAAATCAAAGGAAAAATCTCAAGGGAACTGACAAAAAGCACTCCTCTTCTTTCAGAAGTACTATTCAGTAAACCACAAGAATACTCCTGGTAGTAATTGCAAAATGTAAACAAGGACATAGTAACTAGCAAATTGAGATGTAGCACAAAGTCTTCACCAGAATTGCCCAAGAGTGAGATACGAAGGACAATGGGGGAATAAAGTCATCCCAAGGTCCTTTACAAAAAAACAAAAAGAAAACACACTAAAAATAATTGTGGGGGCACAAAGTCTCTCCACATTTGACTTCAGGACACCTTCCTGACTATTTTCACTAATCCTGCTTACTGAATTAAAGGAACAGAAAATATATTAAGAAAAAAGACATAAGAACAATTTCCCCAACAACAAAGATATCACAGCACAAAGTCTAAAAAATCAATTGCTTTCTATAACAAAATATGATCAACAATCTGATCTCAAAGTCTCAGTATTGCCTTTCAATTTGGGCAGAGTTTCATTTTTATTGTCAGAGAGAGATCCCTAAAAATAATAAAAGAGAGTCCCTTATATAGCATTTTCAAGAAGGACTCGAGAATGGTAACACATCATGTTGCACTAAAATTTGTTAAGAATACATGCTAGAATTCAAGGGCATTTACTCATTTGCTTTTCTCAATGCAGATAAATGGGTTACGCCATTGAATGTTTACATCCTTCAATGTTCACCTAGTGATCTGCTTCTAGAAACATATCTGATGCACAAATGTTTCTGATCCTTCCTCATCGTTCCTCCTTTTCTAGTTAATTGAATCGGGTCCTTGATTCAATTTGATGCTCTGTTCCTTAGTCGCTTCATGTTGGTCTTGGCCTTAAAGCCTTTGAATGCATTCAGGTCCATAGATTTAAACTTACAAAGATCAACGGCTATTTCATTGTCACAACTTTGACATCTACGAGCATGTCACTTTCCTCAAAAATTCCTTTAGCTTTATCTTTTAAGCTTTCTCGAAGGGGACCTGCCCTTCAAGCCTTGAGAAATGATCCGCTTTGGTATAGGAAGAGCCCCCTGCAAGGGTATCTTCCCTTCAGGTGGTCTTTGAATGGCCTTTAGGCTTCTTTCTTCCAGTGGGTCTCTTATTTTGCATCCTCCTAAAGGGAAGGTGACCCTTTAGCTTTGGGGAAGTGTCCTTTAATTTGGTAGCTGAGAGTCCCTCACAAGGGCACCTACCCTTCGAGGTCCTTCGGTGGCCTTTTATCTTTGGAGTCCTTTAGAGATTTCCCACATAAATTTTCCCACAGACTTTTTCTGCAGACATTTTTCGGTGGAAAAAAAGTCCGCAAGAATTATTGCTTTGTCTTTGGCCTTTGGAAATTCCTTCAGGCTTTCCTCTGGCAGCCTTTTCAAATTCCTTCAGACTTTTTGACTGAAGGAATTCCTTCAGACAAAAAGTCTGAAGGAATTATGCCTTAGTCTTTTTCCCGAAGGAAATCCCTTTGTCTTTCGGCTGCCTTAAACAAAATTTTGAATGAACTTACCTTTGTTGCTTCCTTGAAAATGACCCTTCTAAAGGGTGCTTTTGTCAACCAAGTTCCCTCCATAAGGGAACTTGTCCTTTGGGAGGCTCTTTTGAACTTTTTCATTGAACCAAGCCGATGAACCAAGCTTTGAACCATTTGATGAACCGACTGAGTGAACCGAAGCATTGAACTAACTGAATTGAACCAAGCCTTTCAACCAAAGTGGTTCAATGGTTCATCAGTTCAATTGGTTCATTCTCTTTGATTTGGATAAGTCCTTTTGATCCTTGTTGAACCAAACACATTGAACCTATTGAACCTTGAACCCGTTGAACCTTTGGACCAAAGTGGTTCAATGGTTCAACGGTTCAATGGTTCAAGCCTCAAAAACTTGTCCTTTTGATTGAACCTGATGTTGAACCTTTGAACCTAACTGTAGAAGCCTTTGAAACTAGAAGCAGTTGAACTCTAGCTGTTGATGTTGAACCTTTAAACTTGTTGAGCCTGTTGAACCAAAATGGTTCAAGGTTCAACACTTCAATCCTTGCTTAGAAGCTTGCCGCTGAACTCTTTTGGTTGAACTTGGTCATTGAACCAACTTTAAGATCGCCTAAGTGTTGAAAGCTTGCTTCTTTCCTGTAGAGTCTGTAGAAATCAACTTGTGAAGCCCATTGAACTTGGCCTGCAGGGTCCATAGATTTTCTTTTCTTGCAGAGTCTGTAGATTTCTCTTCCTGCAGAGTCCATAGATTCAAGCCTACAGAGTCCGTAGATTCTTGAGAAGCTTGAAAAATGAGGAATTTGAATGCCTAGGACAAATTTTGAAAAGGGAAGAGACAATTTTGGTCTGTAGGACCAAAATAGTTCAAATGTTGTCCCAAAAATGAGTGATATTTTTTAGGGGACAACAACTGACTCCAGTTGGGGAACTTCTATCAATTTTAAAAAGAATTGAAGGGAGTAGAATCCAAAATCTCTAGTGTCTTCATGTGTACCATTGGGCTACGGAGTCATGTTACCCAAAAATGAAAGGCATCAAAAATTGAAACAAACAAAACAAAATAGAATTAAAAACTATACAAAGATACATATATACAGATGCAATGATCTGATACTTCAAGAGTTGAAGTGTTTCAGATGCTACCCATTGTGAGGCAGAGAAAAGAGTGTGCCATCTTGATATTTCAGTAGAAAGCTATTTTCACCATTATGTTGATGAATTATAAATGGGCCTCTCCAAAGGGAGTCAAACTTTCCATGCATCCCTTTTGGTTCTCTCCTTTTGTCCCACAGCAAGACTTGATTCCCAATCTGGAAATCATGATTTTTAGCCTTCTGGTCAAAGAGTTTCTTTACCAGACTTTGATGAGCATCAATTCGGTCCACCACCATGGTTCTCTAATCATCCAGCTTAGTCAGGCACATGATTCTCTTATCAAGAGAGCTTTCATATGTCTGATCTTCAATTGCCTTTGCCAATTTCAAGGCTAGCAATTCTAAGGTGATTGGTATCTCAGCATTGATACCATAAAGAAGTTGAAAAAGAGACATACCAATTGCCCTCTTTGGTGTGATTATGTCTACCCATAGAGCATCAACCAATGCTTTATGTGATGTCCTTTGATTATCACCTGCTAGCTTCTTGATGATAGTTACCAAGTTCTTATTGTTGAATTCAGTTTGTCCATTCCCTTGTGGAAAATAATCAAAAGAGTGAGAGAGTGTAATTCCACAATGGAAATAAAATTATGTAATCTCCTGAGAGGTGAAACAAGCTGCATTGTCAATAACAATTTTAGTTGGAACTCCAAACTTGAAAATGATATTCTCTTTGAGGAAGTTGCACACAACTTCTGAAGTAGCATGTTTAGTTGGGATTACTTCTATCCACTTGGTGAAATAGTTAGTTGTTGTAAGGACATAATCATGTCCAACACTTGAAGATGGATTTATACTCCCAATAAAATCAATTCCCCATTTCTGGAATGGTTCATCTATGATCACTGGCTTGAGAGGCAGGGTAGCTAACTTGGGTCTTCCAACAAATTGCTGGTAGAGTTCACATTTTCTCACCCACTTATATGCATCTTGGAAAAGAGTTGGCCAGTAATACCTGGCTCGTAAAATCTTGTGAGCAGTCACAGGAGTAAAAAAATGTCCTCCATAGGCTAAATTGTGAAAAGATTTCAAAATTTGGCTTTGTTGCTCTTTGTCTACATAGCGAAGGAATACTCCATCTATGCTTCTCTTGTACAAGCCATTGTCCCAAAAGACAAAATTGGCAGCTTTCAACTTGATAGTCCTCCTTTCTTTATAAGACAAATGAGCAAGACATTCACCATAAGTAAGGAAATGAACAATACCTAAATACCACTCATTAATAGTGGAGACAAAAAAGACTATTGGTGTCTCTTCCACTTTAGCTTCTTCATGTTGTGTATCTTCTGGCTTGTTGTCAACAATTAATTGGCATAGGCCTTTACCCCTGACCAAATTTGTTAGCTTGATGTCTAGATAAAACTCTTGGATCTTTACAATCCAATTGCTTTTTTTTGTGCCAAACTCTTATTGAGTTAATATAGACTTGACTGTAGTGTCAGGAACTAAGGTAGTAGTGTGTGAATTCAGAATATAGAAGTGGAAATGTTTGACTGATTTCACCAACACATAAGCATGCTTCTCTATGTTTGAATACTTCATCTCATGGGTTTTGAGAGGGCAACTCATGAAAGAAATAGGAGATTCCATACCTTCCTTGTCTTGTTGAACAAGAATTATTGAAAGCGTGTGTTCATATGCATAGTTGTATATGATGAAATCTTTGTTGTAATCTAGACAAACCAAGGTAAGGGCGTGAGCAATGGCAGTCTTGATATCTTGAAATGTTGACTTGCCTTCTTTAGTCTAGTTAAAGGTAGTCTTCTCTTTTATCATGTTCACAATGTGTCTAGTCTTCTCGACAAATCTAGGGATGAACCTCCATAAGAAATTCACCTTTTTGAAGAAAGAGTGAACAACATTCTTACTTGTAGGAAAATTAAGCTCTTAAATAGACTTGACTCTATCTGAGTCAATCTTTATGCCTTCTTTAGACACAATGTGTCTAAGGAGTTTCCCTTCTGTTACTCCAAAAATAGACTTCTTAAGATTCAAGGAAATATCATTCTGGCGGCAGCACTCCAGCACTTGTTGTAAGTGGCATACATGATCAGAATGATGCTTTGAAAATACAGTCAAGTCATCAAGGTATACCATTATGAATTTACCTATCTCATCTTTGAAAGCTAAGTCCATTGCTCTCTGAAAGGTGGTGCTAGCATTTATCAAGCCAAAAGGCATTCTTCTATATGCAAATATACCCCAAGGTGTGGTGAATGTAGTCCTGTGTTGGTTTGCTTCACAACCTCAACTTGATTATATTCTGAGAAGCCATCTAGCATTGATAACATCTCTGAACCTATCACTGTTTGAAGCACTTGGTCCATAATTGGCAAAAGGTAATTATCTTTCAAAGATGACTGATTCAGATTCGTAAAATCTACACAAATGTGAATTTTGTCATTCTTCTTCCTTACAAGCACTATGTTTATAATTCATGTGGAATGATGGATTGGGAAAATGATTCTAGAATTTAACATTTTTTGTATCTCAGACAAAATAGTCCCTGATATGTTTAGATTGTACTATCTAGATTTTTGCTTATAGGGCATTGAATCAGCCTTGAGAGGAATTTCATGGCAAATTTCATCAGGTCTGAGAGACTTCAGGTCTTCATAAGAATATGCTAAGACATCCATGTATTGACTGAGTAAAGTGATGAACTTGAATCTTTCTTTAGGGGTGCAGCACTTACCAATGTTAACCATCTTGGGCTTCTCTTTAGTAGTCAGATTTACTTGATCGAATCCCTGAGAGAAACTTGAATCTGTTTGCTTTGTTTGATGAATCTATCATGCTTGTCAAACAGCTTCTCAAGAGAAACCAAGCCTTTGGGAATTCTATTTCCTTTCAGTTATAAGAATTCTTCATTTATATCTAAACTAAATTCAGAGGCTATTTCATACTTCTCGAGATTCACTGCCTTCAAAACATAGTTGTTCAAAATTGTTTTTTCGTTCCAAGAAGGTAATGATTTGATGATCATCATTGAATACTTTCCAATGATCAGCATTGTCAAGAACACTTAGTCTACATATTAGCTCAATAGTATACCTATCTTCTTTGAAATTTGAGTGAGAAACTAAGAGAGTTCTTGAAATAGCAAGTGCATCAGCTTTGTCATTAGATTCCCTGGGTATAGGAAAAATGTTGAAAGCATCAAAGCTTTTAATTTGGTCCCAAACCAGGTTGTGATAGTGGTGTAATCTTTCACTCTTAGTTTGGTATAAGTTCCTCACTTGACAAACCACTAATTCAGCATCCCCTTTGGCATAAAAAAACTTGATGCCTTTGTCTTGAGCAGCCTTCAATCCAAGCAACAGAGATTTATATTCAACTATATTATTAGTGTTGCTAAATTGTAATTTGTAGGATGAAGGAAACATATCTCCTTGAGGAGATATCAACACAATCCTAGCTCTCAAACCGGTAGAGGAGCAGCTGCCATCAAATTCCAGAGTCCATATCTCATCAGATACTAATTTTTCTTTAGACTTTCCTTCACTAGAGGAGGGTCCTTCATTTGTATTATAACCTACTAGTTCTTCTGCTATTCTAGTTGAACTGATTTCTGAGTTGACACTTTCAAGAATTATATTAGAGGTTTCATGCATTTCATCTGTAGATAGAAATTAATTACCCATACCTAAGGATTCAAAAAGGATTTGAGCTTTAGGGGCTGATGTTTGGGTTACCACATATTTTGCCTCCTTTTCACGGAGCAACCTCTTCATTATGCCTTAGACAGGGATCCTTGCCTCAAATAGGTCCATGCTTAGTTCTCCTCCCACATCCTTGCATAAATTTTGTCCAAGTAAAATGCCATAGGATGCTGGGACGTCAGCCACCAAGACAGTCATCTTGATTATCTTATCTAGAAACGTTGTAAATGCAAATTGGGCATCTTTGATTTACCCCAGCAATGGTACTTGCTTTCTCTCCATGGAGAAATATCTCCTAAATGTCTTGGTCAGCATGAGGCCAAGAGATTCAGCTACTTTAGTAGGCATGATATTTTCAGATGCAATCGAGTCTATAATACAATTACTTAGCTTGTGACCATTTATTAAAAGGGAAACATAGAAAGGTTCTATTTTTTCAGGGGTAGCTGGAGGAGTAATGACAAGATTATTTGGAATGGGTATGTTCTTTGGAGAATCAGGAGTTACCTTTTTATCTATTTGCCCTATAGTGACGGTTTGGTTCTTGACATATTGGACCAACTTATTCAATTGATCAAGATTGGACTGCAAATATTTAAATTCAAATATTTGTATTTTTGTCTTTTTGACATGATCAATTATGTCAAATGGCTGAATTGAGTTAGGTACAGAAAAAGGTATTTCAACCTTCTGAATTTTAGGAGGGATGGGAGGAGGGCTGGTTTGTGAAATTGAAGTAGAAGGTGAAGGTGAAATTGATGTATTTGCCTTTTGGGTGATCACTGGATATTTTGACTGGAAAGGTAGAGTAGTTCCATGCTTAGCAATTGTAATTATTGGTTGAGGTTGCTCCTCTATCTTCCCTTCATCAACTTGTTGGACTAATTGGTTTTTGGACCTGGTAAACACTACATATGATCCATTAAAAGCTTCTCCTTTGCTTCTGGATTCATCTTGGTAGTTTAGGAAACCAATGTGGGAGTCACTAATTGATTCTTCTTGATTTTCTATAAGGAGATTAGCATCATTTTCTTGATTCAATTTAGGCTGGAAAGAGAACTCTAATTCTGCTTCAAGATATCCCATTGCTAAATTGGTTGGAGGAGCTTTCAGGAAAATTTTCCCTTGTGGAAGAGGAATATGATTTTGTTGCCCTTGATTCATGGCAACATTGCCCTGATATGACTGATTTGGAAATGTCCTTCTTGGTATATCTCTGTATGAAGGAGCAGAAGAATTCCTTGAGCCATTTGCTTTTTGAGAGTAAGCAACACATTTGCCAATTTTTACACCATTGAATCTATGGTGCTTGTAGATGAATATTTAGAAGATGATGAAGGTCTATTTCTATTTAGATCTCTTCTTATCTTTCTTACTAAGATGAGGTCATCTTCTACCTCAGTGGCCAAATGTTAAGCTGTAGCAAGATCTATTTGACTAGCACGTCTCAAAAGAAAACTTACTTTAGGTAATTGAGAATTATTGAAGAAACATTTGAGATTCTTAGCTGTAGGTTGAGCAATTAAAGGAATTCTATTCCTCAGTTTGTCAAACTTGGCTATGAAGTCTCTCATTGGTTCATGAGGTTATTTCTTCATCTGTGTAAGTTGAGCCAGAAGTGCATGTGCATCTTCTGCAGGTTTGAATCTAGCTTCAAACTTATCTTTGAGAGTATTCTTATCAATTACTGACTGAGCCTGTAGATGATAAAACTAATCTGCAGCAGCACCTTGTAATGTTTCTACAAATAGTCTGACTGCTACATCTTCAAATTCTACTCCAATTATGCCACAGGCTATGCTGAAGGCTGCAATGTGTTCATTAGGATGAACTTTCCCATCACCATAGAATTTGGGGAAATTCTTCCTTGAACTATGTGGAAGCTCATGTAGAGGTGGAGTAAGATTGAGAGGACCAACAACATTACTCCAGGGGCCTTGAACTGCCATTATATGACTATGAAAATGAGGAATAACAAATCTTAGATGGGTAATTATTGGCAAAGCTTTATCAATAGTAGAAGTGGATACTTCATCTGGCAATGGAGATCTGACTTTAGTAGGAGGAAAGCTCTTGGTTCATTGGAGATGAGATGGTGAAGGAAACAGATCAAAATTACTTTGTTGTACCAACTCGAATACAAGGTCAACAATACCTTTAGCCCTTTAGCTTCATGTATTCCTTGAATCTGCCAGATTGTGAAACAAAAATGGAAAAGAATTAACTTTGCTTTAGTTTGAAGCTTGAGGCTTTAAACTGTGTGTTCTTTCTCAGTTAGTGTGGAGGTGAATGGTAAGGCTATAAATGGATAATGGGTTATATCCCCAGCGGAGTCGCCAAAAACTATTGGTTGAATATTTTGTCTATCAGCGTACTAATAAACAAAATAGGTCTGATCAGCCAAAATAGGAAGATTAGTCATCCAAATGTGTAGGTTCACCACATCAAAAGGGGACTAATCTCTCCTCTCATCAAGAGGAGGTTCCCTATATATATATATATATATATATATATATATATATATATATATATATATATATAAACAGAAAATAATACTCAAGGGTAGGATAAACCATCCATCTCTCTTTCTTTAGAGATGATGCATGCAAATCAAAGGAAAAATCTCAAGGGAACTGACAGAAAGCACTTTTTTTCTTTCAAAATTACTATTCAACAAACTACAAGAATACTCTTGGTAGTAATTACAAAATATAAACAAGGACGTAGTAACCAGCAAATTGAGATGTAGCACAAAGTCTTCACCTGAATTGCCCAAGAGTGAGATATGAAGGACAATGGGGGCACAAAGTCATCCCAAGGTCCTTTACATAGAAACAAAAATAAAACACACTAAAAAAAATTGTGGGGGCATAAAGTCTCTCCACAGTTGACTTTAGGACACCTTCCTGACTATTTTCACTAATCCTGCTTGTTGAATTAAAGGAACAAAAAATATATTAAGGAAAAAGACATAAGAATATTTTCCCCAACAACAAAGATATCATAGCACAAATTTTGAAAAATCACTTGCTTTCTTATTCCAATAACAAAATATGATCAACAATCTGAGCTCAAAGTCTCAATAATGCCTTTCAATTTGGGCAGAGTTTCATTTCTGATTGTCAAAGAGAGATCCCTAAAAACAATAAAAGAGAGTCCCTTATATAGCCTTTTAAAGAAGGACTCAAGAATGGTAACACATCATGTTGCATTGAATTTTATTAAGAATACTAGAATTCAGGGGCATTTACTCATTTGCTTTTCTTAATGCAAAGAAACGGGTTACGCCATTGAATGTTTACATCCTTTAATGTCCACCTAGTGATATGCTTCTAAAAACATATCCAATGTGCAAATGTTTTTGATCCTTCCTCATCGTTCCTCCTTTTTTGGTTAATTAAATCGGGTCCTTGATTCAATTTGATGCTCTATTCCTTGTCACTTCTTGTTGGTCTTGGCCTTAAAGCCTTTGAATGCATTCAGGTCCGTAGATTTAAACTTACAAAGATCAATGGCTATTTCATTATCACAACTTTGACATCTGCGAGCACGTCACTTTCCTCAGCAATTCCTTTGGCTTTGGCTTTTAAGCTTTCCCAGAGGGGACCTGCCCTTCGGGCCTTGAGAAATAATCCACTTTGGGTCAGGAAGAGCCCCTCGCAAGGGTATCTGCCCTTCGGGCTTCTTTCTTCTGGTGGGTCTCTTGTTTTGCATCCTCCCAAAGGGAAGGTGACCCTTTGGCTTTGGGGAAGTGTCCTTTAATTTGGTAGTCAAGAGTCCCCCATAAGGGCACCTACCCTTCAGTGGCCTTTTATCTTTGGAGTCATTCAGAGCTTTCCCATAGACATTTTCCCGCAAACTTTTTCCACGAACATTTTCCCACAGACAAAAAGTCTGCAAGAATTATTGCTTTGTCTTTGGCCTTCAAAAATTCCTTCAGGCTTTCCTCTGGTAGCCTTTCTGAATTCCTTCAAACTTTTTGTCTGAAGGAATTCCTTTAAACAAAAAATCTGAAGGAATTATGCCTTAGTCTCTTTCCCAAAGGAAATCCCTTTGTCTCTCAACTGCCTTAAACAAAATTTTGAAAGAACTTACCTTTGCAGCTTCCTTGAAAATGACCCTTTCAAAGGGTGATTTTGTCGATTGTCCTTTGGGAGGATCTTTTAAACTTTTGCATTGAACCAAGCTTTGAAACAAGCTAATGAACCAAGCTTTAAACTAAGCTGATGAACCAAAATTTAAACCATTTGATGAACCGATTGAGTGAACCGAAGCATTGAACCAATTGAATTGAACCAAGCCTTTGAACCAAAGTGGTTCAATGGTTCATCAGTTCAATCAGTTCATTCTCTTTGATTTGGCTAAGTCCTTTTGATCCTTGTTGAACCAAATGCATTAAACCTATTGAATCTTGAACCTATTGAACCTTTGAACCAAAGTGGTTCAATGGTTCAACGATTTAATGGTTCAAGCCTTAGAAACTTGTCCTTTTGATTGAACCTGATGTTAAACCTTTGAACCTGACTATAGAAGCCTTTGAAACTAGAAGTGGTTGAACTCTTGCTACTGATGTTGAACCTTTGAACCTGTTGAGCCCGTTGAACCAAAATGGTTCAAGGTTCAACAGTTTAATCCTTGTTTAGAAGCTTGCCGCTAAACTCTTTTGGTTGAACCTAGTCATTGAACCAACTTTGAGATCGCCTAAGTGTTGAAAGCTTGCTTCTTTCCTACAGAGTCTGTAGATTTTCTTTTTCTATAGAGTCCATAGATTTCTCTTCCTATAGAGTCCGTAGATTCAAGCTTGCAGAGTCTATAGATTCCTGAGAAGCTTGAAAAATGAGGAATTTGAATGCCTAGGACAAATTTTGAAAAGGGAAGAGACAATTTTGGTCTGTAGGACCAAAATAGTTCAAATGTTGTCCCAAAAATGAGTGATATTTTTTGGGGGACAACAATACAAATATTGATGTTAATAATGAATTTATCCTCAACAAAGATTTGATCCTATAAAGTTTTTGAGAAATACTTTAGGACCAACCTCCAGATCTTACTATTATTTTACAATCTATCATGGAAATAAAAAAGGTTGAACAAGTTGAATCATCTCAAACCACTTAACAACTAGTTCCAAATGACACTAAGAGGGCAACTATGTCTCAATAACCCCCTATAGCAACCCAACTTGCCTCTATTCCACCAGCTATAACTAGTACATCTTTGTCTCCTAATGTGGCAACCCTTGTGCAAGAGATAAAATCTCTTCAATCCAAGGTGTAACATCTTGAGGAAGGTGCCTCTAGACCTACATAGGCTTTGGATTCTTTTGCTCTACTACATACACCATTGGCATGTCACATTGCTTCCACACCTTTGCCACATGGTTTTGTTCAACCCAAGCTTACTCTTTATGATGGCAAGGGTGATCCAAAGACACATTTAAGAGAATTTGACGTAGCATGCTTGGACTATGTACCAAATGACTAGTCACTTTCCAAGTTATTTCCATGGATCCTAAAGGATTATGCTTTATAATGGTTATATAGTCCACCAAATTAGTCGGTCAATGCATTCAATCCTTTAGCTAACATGTTCCTAACACATGTTAGTATCAACATTGGTGATAAAGTTTCATATGCTCAAGTTGCACAACAAAAACAAAGGTCAAATGAGCATCTCATAGATTATGTTCTTCGATATAAGACCATCTTAGCTAAGATGACTAGCCCCATGGTAGATCAGGAACCTCTTCAAATAGAGTCTTCTACCAGCACTTCATGAATCAATCATGTTCAAAATATTCTCTTCCTTCATTGAATTATGTCAAATATTAAAGGAAAGAGAAGTCAAATTAATTTCAATGGGAACACTAAAGTACAATAATACATCAATTACAACTAATAAGAGTGATAAGTCCCATATAAGGTCAATTTCAATGATACTAAAGGACATAATCAACTTATATTCAATGCAGCTTCTGAGCCTCCTCAATAAATAAATTTATTAGCACCCCCTTGGCATACTTTTTCACACCTTCCAATTCCTCCATCTAGGGTTTTACAGTAGCTTTTAGATTGTAATATCATATCTCTCCCTCTTATTTAGGAAGCTAGTCCAACAAAGCATATTCCAAATGGATATGATCAACATGCATTTTGTGACTACCACAGGTCACCAGGCCACATGACAAATAGATGCATCAGTTTAAAGCACAAGATACATTACCTAATAGATTCAAATGCTAGTGATTTTGGCACTTAAGTTAATCCTCCACCAGAAAAACAAACATAAGACAAAGCATTGAAAATATTCTCAGATTCATTTTCATAGCATTCCAAACAAGAGGTATGGGATCAATCACGGGTTTACCATGCATATCATGCACATCCCCCACCAATACAAATAGGTCACCTTTAGTTGGGTTACATCCTTTGAGCAACATGACTGGTATATATAATTCTAGAGTTATAACTAGACCTTCCATCTCCTTCTCAAAGTAGGAGAATATCAAAGATGATCCATATTATCATGTACTCTTTATCAGAGCTTACATTCATAATCATCATATTCATAATGTTCTTATCAATAATGGATCTAATGTAAACATGTGCACTATGGCATTACTATAGCATTTGGTATATTTAGATCAGGATATTACCCTAATGAATATAGTTATCAGTAGATTAAGTGGGCACATACAAAGTTCATTGGGTGAGATTGTACTTCCTCTATAGGTTGGTCCTACACATGTGGCCACACCATTCACTATAGTTCCCAATGTAGGATTTTTTGATATGTTACTTAATTGACCATGGATTCAAAAACTCAAAGTATTTCCTTCTATAGTTCATAGATGCATGAAATTTATTCATGCTAATAATTTTATTATAATCAGAGGAGTTCCATATGAGTTCCCACTCCCCACTTCAAAGCCATTATCTACTTTTTAGTCACCAATTTTAATTTGACCACTAGTTTTATTTTTTCCACCAATTTTAGCTTCTCCTCCAATTATAATTCCTACTCTAGTTTAGATCTAGATACAATTGAGGAATTCACCACCAATACAGAGGGTTCATACACCTACACCACTTCATAATTCTAAACAACTTCTAGCTATAATTTTTACACCTAGGGTAATCTTGTTGATATCTCATGCATCTACACATAGAGCACATGTTCATTGAGCTTCTCATACTTCCAAAAGGGTCCCTAAGAACCCTACAGTTGCATCCAATTCTCATATTTATAGAGGGACCCCATAGTTAGTTTCTACTTCAAATATTTTAGAGCATCTACATCATATATAGCTTTCAAAGACACAGTCTTAGCATTTTCATCATGCTTCACGATCATGCATGATTTCACTCCTTGATACAGGACACCATGATAAGGAGTCTCACATGACACTCATCAATTATTATCATTTCTTCTCAGCATTGATTGTACATAGTTTCTTATGATTGATTTTATATAGCTCAGATAATTCTAAAATACAAAAATAATATAACATTTTAAAAAAATCCAAAAACATTCAAATATGTAAAAAACAACAAAAATATTTCAATTCTATGCATCATCCATGCTTTACATTGCCACTACTATGCTAGGACTTACATTTATTGTTTCATGCTATTGTATGTCAATTTATCTACATTACCATGCTTCACTTGATCTTCTTTGAGTGTGTGTAATGAAATCTAGCTACTTGATTTCTTCACTCTACCCATTGAGGGGGAATTCTTAATTCTAATTCTAGACACACATTGATATACATACCCACTAGGGCCATCTTTTACATGACTACACCATCCAGGTTATGTCATTCCTACACTCCACACTCTAAGTTATCATGTTGATGTACATTATGTACTAGCTTACACAAATTACTTTATTGACATATCATTAGTATCTAGCATTTGTGTATTTCTTAGCATATACCTAGTCTTGTACTCAACATGTATTGCATACTTTCCCTCTTGCTTTGATTAGTTATATGTGATTTTATCTTTCTGATCTTTACATGCTTTATCTTCTTACTTAGCATAGCTTGATGTGGTTGCATTTATAGTTCCTTCTTATCTCTTATATGTGCCTTAGGATATTTATCAATGTCTTTTTGCTTCTATTCATGTGTGTGCCTTATGACATTTTCCAAATGTCCTTTGCTTGTACTCTTCTATGTGCATGTGTCCCTTGTGCCAACTTTGCTTGCTCCACTTATATGTGTATGTGGTATTTGAACATGTTTTATATGCTTGCTTTCCATTTTTAGTGGCATGTGTCCATGTCCCTTGTTTGTATGGCCCCTTGGCCACCCCTGTATACTTCTTGATTCTTACTTTGTGTGCTTGTTTCTTGATTGATTTCAATTGTTTGTAATGCCATGATCCAAATCATGCATTATCTTGATTCTTGGATGCCATGATGGATATCATGTTTCATCCCTCCAACTAATAACTAACAAACTAAAAACCAACATTTTAGTTTTAATTCAATTATAGTAAATTACACATGCTCTTACATTATTATATCTATCTAAGCATACCACTACTGATATAACAATATCTCAATTTAAACTATGTTATATCTTGAGATATCATGTTGATTATCATTGCTATATCATGTATATTTTCCAACATAACACACTTGCAGGGCTTCTTCTATGAGGTTAGTCATTTGAGGGTACCTATTTTAGCTTAAAAAGAGGGGGAAACAAACATGGGTTTTACTACAAGAGATCAAAGCTCCTATCGATCAAAAAATCTATTTTCAAAACAACTAGAATAGCAACCAGTTATCAAACCACTCAAAATAGACTAGGCAGATAGTCAAGAATCCAAAACAATAATCAGCTTTAGCCTAAGGCAATAATTTTAAGGCTAGACTATAGTACCGAACACTAGGGTGTCTTATTCCAATGCTCTTATCCAAATAGTAGAAAATCTAGATTTTTTGGAATCATGTAGAAAAGTAGGTTCAGTTATAGTTTTGCATAATTAGACCAGTTCAAAATCAATAGTTTTTAGTAAAGTCTTATTAGATAATCTAGACATAGGGGGCATCATGTATGGCATGATCAGTTCTCACTTATAGTTTTAGATATAGTAGTTGGTATAACTTCCAGATCAAAATCCATGTTTCAGACACCAGTGCTTGGGGGTAGATTATATAGCACTTTTGCTTATTTTCTTTCTAAGTTTAGCATCACCTAGGCATTCTTAGTAGTTGCATGCCTTACTTCATTTGTAGGTGGTTGGCATCATTTCAAAGTGGATTTCATACAAGCCTAACCTCCATAATCTTGGGTTCTTGAGTGGCTTTCACATAAGCCAATTTTTTAGTTTTGGAGTGGCTTTCATACAAGCCTAATCCCCATCTTTTTTGAGTTAGCCAACATGGGCCTAGTTTCTTATACACATTCAGCTATCCATACCATAGTGATAGATTTTTAGAGCATTCATGCACTTTAGAAGCCATCTCATATGACATACTTCTTCATATTGGTATTAGTTCATAGCTACACTTCACATGGCAATGATGGAGTCAAAGGGCCAGCCTTTGTATTCTTGAGCCACCTATTCAGAGGATTAGACACATAGTCCAAACATCGATTAGCACATGTAGGATCATTTAGCTTCACTTAGTAGGCAATGATGGAGCCAAAGGGATAGTCTTTATATTATTGAGCCACCTATTTAGAGGAATTAGACACATAGTCCAAACATCAATTAGCACATGTAGGATCATTTAACTTCACTTAATAGGTGATGATGAAGCCAAAGGGCCATCCTTTGCATTCTTGAGCCATTTTCTAGGGAATGGATCACTCAATTCCATTCATGATATAAATTTTGGTACATCATCATGTAACACATCTAGCATTACTCAGCCTTACTTATCATCAAAATAGGTTTTATATTAGTTCACATACCTAATAAGGTGTATTCATTTCTTTCTCTTCCTCTCTCTTACCCAGCTTTATATGTTCTTTTTTTATATTGCATATAATAAGAACTAATCTACTCTTTATTTTCATTTCATAGATTCACACTTGCACAACATGCTCTCTATACACTATCCAACATTACTCAGCATCACATAGCTTTTTGGGCTTCACCTTTGCAGGTAAGTTTAGGTACACTTTTTATTTTCCTTTATCCTAGTATTTCACTTTGCTACATTAATAGAATAAAGAGGGGGCATATGTAGTCATATAAAATGCAAAAATTAGCAACTTGAGCATGGCTAATGACACCCAATCTTTATGTCCCTCTTTCTTGCTCTCATAACCCTCTCAGGCTTGTTTTTATTGATTCCCAATCATCCATAGCCTTCCAAACTTGATCCTAGATGAGTCAGGACCCTCTCTTCATGACTAAGCATCCCCCTAGGTCCTGTCTACTCAAGACAATAGCACCAAAGTTGGACTATGGCACTGGACCCTATGGTGTCCCTTTTTGAGCACTCTTATCTAATCATAATTTGAGCCCAAATTACCATTTTTCCCTGATTCCTCTTGTTTATTATGTTGGCTTAGTTTGGTTTCATCTAACCCATGACCAGTAGATCCATATAAAATCCCATTCAAAGATAATTTGTAAAGGGTTGTCAAATATCACTCAAGAAAGAAAGAATATAAGTAAGAACACTCAAGCAATCTTCCTTATTATCTGCATACAGCCAACCTATACACTTTCAAGCTAATTCAAGTCCTTACACCAGCCCCTAGTCATCTCAAGCACACCTAGTTTTTGCATTTCTTGTATTTTCATTCAATATTGCACCAATCACTCTTAAAAGGAGAACTACTTATGGCTTGATCCCTCCTTAGAGTATTGGTATGTAGGTAGCCTAGCCACACACAGGTTGTGAAACACATCTAGTGCATCTTACGCACACTAACCCCTTTTCACTATTTGTAAAATTTTATATTCAAGTGCATAGAAGATAGACATATAAAATCATCTCTATAAGGAGCTATATTAATATCAAATCTTCAAAATTTGGTACTCTGGTTCACACTAATCAGGTGAACAAAACCTAAAAAATTTATATTCTTGGACAATAGCACCAAGGAAAGATTATAGCGTCAGAGCCCAAGGTGTTAAATTTTAGTGCTCCTATCCAATCAAGAAATTAAGTTTAAAATTCTGTTTGTGACAGTGTCCCAGGCCTGTACACAAATTTTTAGACCCTTTCTTAATTAGATCAATATAAAATAAGATAAGTTTAATTTTCTCTCTCTCACTATTATTTTTAGAAAATGTCAAATTGTAATTAAATTTCACAAATCAGTAGCTTTAATTTAGAATATTATTTACTAATTTTTTCCTACTCAAACCCTTTTATTATTTATGAATTAAACACTAATTTCCCCAAAAATAATGAATCAGTATGTGAAACATGATCCAAAACAATGACCTACAATGAAACATGCAAAAATCAATCCTTACTTAAGAGATTATCAAAATCAAAATATTATGCTGAATAAAGTAACTAAGTAAATTTACGTAAAGAAAGAGGAAAAGAATAAATACACTTAATTAAGTACATGAACCAATGTATGATCTTGGTGATAGCCTATGTGTGTGAGTGCACATAGTGATCATATCATTGAATGGCTTAGACTGAGCTAATAGCTTGCTCAATCCTCATATGGGTGGCTCAAGAACTCAATCTAGTTTTGACTCCATCATTGCCCACTCCTCCTTGGTGTATCTTTATCTATGAATAGCTTGGATAAGGCTATAAGTGTGTCTAACCCTCTCATATGGGTGGCTCAAAAACTCAATTAGGCTATGACTCCATCATTACCCACCCATTTAAAGGAGATGCATTTGTAACTAAACTATGCAAAGTGATGTAAGTATCTAACTGAGTATATCTAGTTGTGTATATCAGCTCAGTGGCCACTCAGATATATTAGGTGGATCTAGGCCACTCAAGAATGCTAACCATTATAGATGGAGTAAGGCATAAATCTGGTGACAACATAGAATGTGATATCAAGTGTATATAAAGTAAATAATGACATGAAGTCTACCATTCCATCTTATCAACCTATGTGTAGCTAAGTAAATGTAAACTATGTGCCACACACATGCCCCCAATCTGGTATCTAAGTATACAAAATTTGAACTGAGTATGTAATAATTAAATCTGTGTAATTAAACTAAATGTGGTAGTCATGCCATGCATGATTCCCCTAAATTTAATCAATTAGTATGAATCTGAGTTGTAATGAATGTATCTGAGTAAAATTTGAACATAATTATCAAACCTATGATTGTATATGTATAAATCTATACTATACTTGATGTACTAGTCTGGCTAATCTTGATTATCTTAAAGTTATGGCCACTAGACAGTAGTGCCTTATAGTGGAAAATAGTGCCCTATGGTGCTAGTGTCCCAATTTGGGTGTTAATTTTTTTATGGTATAACATTTGGGTGATCTAAACTATTTTATAAGTCTTTATTTTTTTCTATGTTTACCCTATGTCTAATTTCTAAAACTGAGCCTATGTGCTAAAATTTCTCTTTGAATAGAAAAATAAGAACCTTATTTCTATGACAAACCCTTGTGAATGCCTCTTGTTTTGAGTGTACTTATGAAACTTATGTAATAACTATCCTCAAAAGAAGTATATCTACAAAATGTGTTAGCTAGAGCATGTGCATGATATTCCAATATAATATACAAACATAACACCAAAATGTAAAATTATCTGAGCATAAGTAGGTAATGTAACATGTATGTTATAATCTAGCATTACATAAAAGTGTCAAAATATATGTAATCAATGTGTATAATATCAAATCTAAGCAACTACCTAGGGGTATGGGGCATGATGTCCATCATGACACCCAAGTAGGAAGGGTAGATGAATGAGGTCCCTCATGGCATAACAAAAATTGGTGTGTGTGTGTGTAACAAGTAAATACATATGTCATGGTGAAGAAGCAAACAAATAAGTATACATAAAAGCACATGAGGCACGTAAAACTAAGCCAAGGGGCCACAATACAAGGGACATGGGAACATGTCACTAAATATAAGAATGAAAACATACAAGGACATGTTCAAATGTCCACATACGCAAGCAACAAGAAATTTTGGCTTACAGCCACATAAAAGGAGATGTTTAAATGTTTGCATATAAAAGCAAGAAAACACACACAAAGGACATGGTCACATGTCCAAGGCATACAAATAGAGAAGTGGAATAGAGCCAAAGAATAATGGCATATTTAAATGCCCTCAAAGATGTAAGAAGCATAGAAAAATGTAATCAAGTCTAATCTAGGAAAAGTAGAAATGAAATCATGTATAACTACGTAGTATAAATCTATGTGAATGCTATGATGCATATATACTAAGTCTAGCTATTGAAATTTGTTAAAAAAAAATTGAGCAGTGAGTAGCAATGATCAATATCAAGATGTATCAATGCATAAACTAGAATGTATAGTATGTAAGTATATAACCCAGAAATAGTAAATGTGTAGGAGATGCAATCGAGTGGGTGGATGTATCAAATGTATAAACCTAGATTAGTGTATATGCCCCCAACATGTAGTGATAGTTAGTCAGGATCAGTGTAGTGGATTGGCATCCTATATGTCATCTGTAAGAACTCAACAATAATAAGTGAATCATGTGTATGATAAAATTGACTATACTAAAATAGCTAGCGACATGTACTATCTAGAAAATAGTAGAAATGTAATAATAGTAATGCATACAATCTAAAAATATATATATTTTATAAATAATATTTGAATTTTTTTGTATTTTGACATGTTATATTATTTTTGAGTTTTATGGATATAGTTATGTACAGAAAAATGAAAATAAACTATATACAAGGAAAGAGAGAGAGAGAGAAGTATGTACAAGGGTAAGAACCATACTAACCAATGAGTCTCATAGGAGACTCACTGTCATTGTGGCCTACGTAAAAAATAGAAATGGTAATGTCTCATGTAGTGTGATTTATATGTTATATTTAAATGTTGTTGTAGTAGGAATCTAAGTATTATTCATCATCAGAATCATAATATTATTTAACATCAAAATCATGATAACCTAGAATGCTAGAGGGAATTGCCTCATACTTTGGAGTTGACATTTTTGAGTTGTTCTTTGGAAGAATGATTATGATTTTTTCCCTTCAAAATTGTGCTTATTGTAGACATATGGCATTGTCGAGGCTCTTTTTCTAGAAAACCTGTTTTGAGAATGCTTGTTTGCATAGCATGATTTTGAATTTATAACTAAGAAAATTTCTCTTTCTATAACATTTATTGTGTATCTATATGTTTTTCCTTGATAAAATCTCTATGACTGATGTCCCTTAGGATGTTCAATAAATCCCAAACCTTGATGACCAATATTATCAACTGCTAGAATAAGAGAAGTGATGCCTTGGGCCTATTTGCCTAAACCTTGACCATGATAATCATATTGTTATAAATACATTTGACCAAACCCATACCATATTGAACATTTAGCCTCATCTTATAGAGGTATTTTTTTTTAATTTATATGTGTTTGTTATATTATATCTTGTTGTGATTATGATTTTAGAACTTTTTATTGTTCTGAGTTATGGTTTGGTAACCCTTTTTGTACTATTTTTGAATTTCACCCTTTTTTAACTAGTAGATGTGTCAATGTATGTTGTTTGTATGAAGTGTCATTATGTAAGTCAATTGTATCCATGATCTATTATATTTTCCTTTTCAATGCTAAACATGAATTGGTGTGGTTCCCATGTATTCTATGATATGAACAAAAATATTTGGATCTCCTCATTGGGTGTAGAGGAGGTAGGTTAATCAACTTAGCTTTAATCATTTCCCTTAGTGTTTCAATTGAACTCTTATTTTACCTTTGAATTATTTTTTAATCACTAGTTCTAGATGTACTTTATTTGGATTTTGTGTTCTAATATGTAACATTGTTTGCCACAAATTGACTAGTTGAATATGTATAAACATGATTTTACACTATTGTGCCTTGGAGGCCTTTGTCTTGTAAATTGTTTTTCCAATGTTTTATTTAATATTTTCATGTAGTAGTTTATTTTTATTTTTTAAACTTGTAATTATCTTTCTCATATTGATAATTTGATCACATAGAGTTTCACAAATGCAAACCCTGACTATTTTTATTTGCATATGTAGGCACACACCCTATAGGGAAGAGGTGTGAATAGGCTCAGTAGGGGGATTAATGATAATGTTATAGGCTACTTCATATCATGGAGGAATGATATCATGGACCTAGTTAGAGGAAAAATATCTATCACCCTCATGTATATGAGGAGGAGAAGGACATTCTTTCATATGCATAAGATATGACATTAAAGCTTGAAATATAGTTGTTAGCTTATGTGATAAATCATCTATGTGTGTATAGGTTTGCTTGTAAATAGAATTCCATATAGGATAAAGATAACATGTTATTGGATATGACATGTATTTCAATTAATGTAAATCATCATCTATACATGTGCTTATGTCTTTTCTGAGTTCATTCTAAATTAAAGGGAACAAGCATGTAAATGAAAGTATTAGACTTTGTAACAAAAAGTGATTGATTTATTATATCATTTATCATAATTATATGAATTAGAAGATATATGAATCTAAAATTTTAGTTTTGGAAATAAAATCTAAGTATAAATAGAAAAGGATACAAACCTTAAGTGTGTCTAGGGTTAGGGTTTTTTTAATTAGGGTTTCTTTACAATAAATTGAAATTTTATTCAAATAAATTTAAACCCTAATATGATATTTATTTAATTATCTAGGTTGTCTAAAAAATCATAAAATCAAAAGTATGTGGCCCTAATTTATTGCACAAAAATTTGGATTAATGCACACTAGGGTTTGAAGAAATATTCAAAGTAAGTCAGATCCACCAATGTTTTATACTTTTAGGGTTTAATTATGTAAATATTATATTTATATTAAAAGGATGAGATGTCTAAATCAGTCAAATGATATGCAATAATTAAGTACTTATTTTTTATGGATTTTGACCTTATTTGACTTTTTAAAAATAGTAATAAATATGCTTAAATAGAGACTTATCTAGAAAGTGACTGTCATAAATGATTTGGGATCTAAAAATTGAGTTATGGATAGGTCTGAGTGTCATCAATAAGGTCCTAGAATATGTTTACTCACTAGACATTAGAACCCCACCAAGATAGTAGTGTCATATTATTGTAGTGTCCTCAAAGTGGTGCTAGTGTCCTCTTTGCAGGATTATTATTATTTTTTGGGAACACATATGCTTGTGTTTTTAAGTCATGTTCCTGTGTGCACAAAATATAAAACTCTATGTTGTTCCTAAAAATCTTGATTTAATGTGAAAGCCCTAATCCTTCTTGTAAGTATGGCATGAGCAATAAATGTGTGTTTGTTAGTAAGATAGGTTGTACATCCTCAACACCCAACTATGAAAAGAGTTTCCTACATACCAATACTCTGAAGAAGGATCAAGCCCAATGTAGTCATCCCACCTAGTGCTTGGTGTAAGTGTAAATGAATGCTAGAATGAGAGTGGACTTGGATGCCTTGAATGTGCTTGAATTTTGAAATCTTTAAAATCTAGGTTTAGGGTTGTTGTAGATGGTAGTATGTAGAAGTAGGGTAGAACAAGGATAAAATACCTTAATTTTTCTCAACTTGTCTTCTATTTGAATAGGCTTTTGCATCTATTTTCCATCTAGTGAATAAAGGTTAAATAAACTTATATTTATAGAGATCTGTAACTTGTGCAGATAATAAAAGTTCTTAGACTAACCTTAAGAGGGGCACACATTTGAAAAATTATCTATTCAAGAGAGTTAGGGAAAAGGACAATATCACCCAGTTATGGACACTAGCACCATGTGGCTATAGTATCCCAAATGTGGTGCTAATTTCCACCTAGTAAACTGATAGGCAAACTATGTTAGGATCTAAAAAAGTTATCATGAGACTATGTTACAGTCGACTATAACTATTTTGGGTCTACGTAATGACTAAAAAATGTGACAAAGGCTCGAGGATAGGTCTATGGCTAAGCTAGGAAAAGGATAACTCAAGAGACACTCTTAGAATCCAATTACCACTTTTAGGTGATAGCATTTAATTTGATTTAATACATTTAATAATTTCAAATTATGATAAAATAAATCCTAGAGATAATTTCAATGTAATTGTACCACTGGCATTTATTTTTTTATTATCAAACCATTTTATAGTCATGTTTAATCCAACCAAGATCTCTCACTGACACCCATTTGTTGAATAAATATTTCACTCTAGATGTCCAATAATGAATCATTACCCACAAGCACTGGTTTGATTCATAAAATTCTTGTAATATCCCCATTGGGATCCACTTAGAAATAAGTAATTTTTTATTTAAATAATGTATTATTTTATTAGACTTCACCATGAGAATTGATCTAGCTAAAACACACTAAGTATCTTAATAGTAAAATAATCATGTGACATCTATCTGTCACTGATCATTATCATCAGATGAAACACAACATAATTGAATATAAAAAGTAATTATAGATGTCCAACCATGTCTGGTAAAAATATAAAGCCACTATTTTCATGGTATAATATGTAATAATTACATCTCATCAAAATAATATCTCAATAATAATGAGTACAATATAATGTACAAGATACAAGATATAAATCTCCATGGAGCATGATTTCCCCCAACTCCATTATCTATAGCAATCTCAAGTGTCATCTCCAAATAGGTATTATTGTGGGGAGGGAGAGCATCAACCAAGCACTTTCCTCACCAACCATGGACCATCAATCCCCCACACAATCCCCCATCAGGGAATGGCCCTCTTTTTACATATGAGTAGATAGTCATGATGCAGGAATCTAGAGAGACAAGCTAGTAATTATATGTTGTATGATTTCTAAGAACATGTAGTGTACCATAACTAAATATTTTTAACAAAATATTGCACAAACATGTAAATCATACATATGAAATGACAATGTTTAACTAAATATTACTTTGATCAAAGTTTTCAATAATCATTAATCTCTAAAATCAGTTAATTTCAAACACACCACCTAATTGGATTACCTTCATCTAGCATTGTGATGTTCATAAGCTAATGAATTCCATCTCACTACTTACTCAGTACCAGCAATGTGAGATTTAGCTAACATAAATATAACAAACATATTAAAACAAATTATTTCTTACTAGCAAACATAAAACATGCTAAACACAGGAATAATCAAACTTCATACATTTAGTCCATCAAACTATGAATGAATCTCCACAATATCTTTTCTCACATTAATAATAAGCAAACAAATACAATTTATACCAACCGGGTATAACCTACATTTAGACTACATAATATAATCTCCATAAGTAGATTCAAGTATATATACAATTAGTAATAATATAGTCCACCATTTTTATGTACACTCTACTTACTTTCAAGCATTCATCAATCATATTTGCAGAGAGTTAGATAACTCATAAACCAAGTTATAACATAATCTTTCATTTAAACAACTTATTCCATTTTCTAGGAGACTATTTTTATATGGCTATAGCCTTCAGTCCCTTATAAACCTTATGACTTATTTTAATCATCCTTTTATCTATAGGTATACTTCCTATATATGAGTACTTTTACATCATAATATGTATTTTATGTGAGTAATTAAATGATATGTAAATACTATATCAATTGTCCGTTTGTATTTCTTAATCAAGAACTCCTTATTATTTCAACAATTTTTGAAAATTGCATGCTCACAAAATATATTGATGATATTTATAATATAATGGATTCAACAAGTAATACTTCAACATAGTTGTTATCCCTAACTAAATAGATTTTCATCCTGATCTTTTCAAGATGTATATAACTCTGTATTCCTTAATCATCTTAATATGGATAGATTACATTTGGTTATAACACCATATCAATATTTTACTTCAATACCACATCTTGAAGATCATTTTAATACACTAAAGTAATAGTATAATGATGATTTAATCTAGATACCTCATATAATAATGATAACGATACATGTATCATAATGCAGCCTATGAAAAAGCTATAGTTCACATTTTTAGACTAAATACATAGTGCACAATATATTTAGTAATAGATGATATAAATACTAAGATATTGTAGTAATCTTTAGAATCACAAATATTATTATCTACTACAAATACTAAGCCCAGCTTATAATATTTGGTATTTATATGCACATGTCGTATAAAGTTCACAAATACAAATATTAAGTTCATCATGATTAACCCAAATCATTTATAGGTCAACATGGAAATTACCTAGAATAATGCATCTATAGACTATTATCATAGAATTAAATATTAGATAGATCTACCTAAATTTCCCATAATAAACATGGTAGTCTATTAGTAAAATGACAATAAGTTGTCTATAGCCAATAGTCTATCAAATATACATAATAGATCTGCTTGAATTTTAATCATATCTAGCATATCCCCAAACTATAATAGTTTAACAGAATGCTCCATAGATCAAATTAGATTATTAAGAAAACATAAAACTAGATTGATACACTTTATAAATCATTTATATGATTCCACACAAATATGGCATGCCATTTGTATATATAGCCTAGTATATATGTACACAAATTGCCCTCTTTATATTGGGTAGTTTGTTGTACATACAACATCCACAAGAAAAAAACTATAATTATACTGCTCACTAAAGATATATCTAATTATACATCACCAATATTTATACATGATACGATAGATATATATACTAAGTAACATCCCAATGTATCAATATGTAAGGATCTGTTATATATAGGCATAATATTTTTAACTATCCCATTAATATCTATGTAACATCCCAAACAGAATAAGATAACTATATATGGATTTTGGGATAATTTGCTTAATTATTTGTTAAGCCACTTTACCTACTCAAATATTGGAAATGTTATCCACTCTGAATAGTTGTCAGCATAAAGCTTTTTCAATTCATCCATGTTAAGACCACCAAGAAGTGTAATATCTATAGCCTTAGCAATCCATTTGATGTTGTGCCTCATCATGACCTTTTTTAGGTCTACCATTACTACTATTCTAACTATCATTCCAAAGATATGCCTTGGTATCAAGCCCATTTTTACTTTGTTCTTCACTTCCCTCAGCTCTGACTTACTAATTTAGTAATGATCCATTCAAAAATAAATATCTATATTTGTAACCCTACAAATTTTCTAGGCCAATTATAGATTATTAATGTTTAGGTATTCATCCAATTCTCAATAAAATAGGCATTGTTAAGCCTGTATCTTTTGAAATCAATGGGAGCAAGGGTAGTGATTTTATTTTGCTCTTAAATTTGTAAGGCTAAGTTTAAACTAGATTGATCTTTTTTTTAAAGCTGAGTTTATAACAAATCGATGTATCTACACTATATAATTAAGTATTATATAGATGTTCTTAATCGTTGCTTACAATCTAGATCATATAAATAATTGAGCACAAAATAAGTAATAATAATCACTATGTAATATACTTAATAAACTCATGTGCTATATACCACCATAATTGATATGCTTTATAATGCTTGACATTAGAATAAATTGATTTTTATCCTAATCACATTTCTCCTAGTTCACTGCATATTTAGCACTAATATCCCATATCTTGTATTATATTAGAATAATTATAAGTCAATGATATATAGTTTGCAGATTTGGAGTGTCAGGCACTAATCAATTTCCCATAACTACTCCAGAGAATGAGGATTTAATGCACTGAAGAAATAAATGCATGATTGATCTTCAATAATTTTTCACCAAAATACCAGTTAAGCTTGAGTGGTTGAATGGATGTGTTTTCTTGGAACTGGTAGATCATAATGGAATATAAGATGTCATTCTTGTTTTGTTTTCATGTAAATATAGATCATTGGTTTAATTATCAAACTCATTGTTCTTACCCACTTATAATACATCTTTTTTTTTAATAACTCTAACTTTAATGTATTGTGTTTATATAAGGAAGATATGATTTTTCTATAATGTGTTTTATATAACTCGATGTTTTAGTTAAAAAATTAGTTGTTAGTTATAAGAATAGCTATAATATGGAGATATGCATCTCATGGTTTTCTATTAGACAACTATACATAAGTGGCACAATTTCAATATGGTAAGAGGATTAATTATAGTTAGAGGATTTAAGTCCACAACACTAAATATCTATACAAGGTTGGAGGATTCATATTTTGAATAACACGTAGATTTATAATAACAACACTTAATTACTACAGGCCAAAGCCACGTCCTTTCCTAAGCCATCCTATGCCATATCTCTACACTAATTTTTGTCGTGTTCCATCCTCTCCTCTTTCTCTCTCCCCCTTCTCTTCTCTTCCTTCTCCCTTATTCCTCTATGCTTTGTCATATATATATATATATATATATATATATATATATATATATATATATATATATATATATATATATATATATATATATATATATATATATATATATATATATATATATATATATCCCATTTTTCAATTATGCCTTATGTTTTTATTATTGGATGACTCTTTTTTTGGTTTAAAAGCTTTTATTTTTTAAAATGTTATCACCCACTCCTTTTCATGGCTTTATTTCCTTCATGATTTTTTTTTGTTTTCTTTTTATTAAATATATAATTTCCAATTCTTTTTTTTTGGTATATATGTATTTTCCTAAATATAAAATACAGTTATTTTATTTGCTTTATTTCCTTTATGTGGATTTGCACATTTTTTATTTTTCTAATTACTTATTAATAATATATAATCAATAGTAATCATAATGACCTACTTATTAATACGACTAAAAAAAGGTCAAAAACATTCTTTTATTCAAAAATGGTAAATCACATTACGTAGACTATCTATGTCTTCTCAATAGAAATTGACATTCCCTAAGTATCATAAAAATTGTTGGCTTGTGTTCCAAGACATTCCAAATTCATGAGGTTAGTTTACATACATGTTCATGTAACTTTACATTTCTAAAAACATGAACATATTAGCACAACATTAACACATTCACATAATATTAATTCCACATAGGCATAAATCATAACTAACACACAACTAGCATGCTTAAAAAATTATTTAAATCCAAATAACATCAAAAATGCACTAATTGTAACCATTCAAATATGTATGTAATGAGTTATGTTTAATATGATATGTGTAGGGTTCTAGTTGTTCCTCTATCATCTTCCATCACCTCCATATATGTTACCCTCTCTAATGATGTTCTCCCTCCATCATAATTTTAGGGATGAATCTCTCCTACATCCAACTCATGATAAATAGATAGTTAGTCCATAACATCATGACATATATATATATATATATATATATATATATATATATATATATATATATATATATATATATATATATACTACTAAAATAACAAGTCAACATGAACACAATGTAAATAATATACAATACAACCATCTCATAGCAATGCATCCATGAAATCAAAGAAACATACTATTGCCCCATAACAACATATGAATTATATCTTAATCGAATAGTAATCAAATCAAATCACCAATTATAAATATCTATGGATAATCAATTAAATTTTCCTGGCAAGGAATCAGGATGTAACATCTTTCCCCCTAGAGCTGGTCATTATCTTGATGACACTTATTCAAACATAAGTTTTGAATTAAAAACAATATTCAGTAAAAAAAATATCATAATATGAAATATCAAATTAAGCAAATAAATGTGAAAATCACCTGTAGAACTCATCCTAGTCCTCCCAAGTAGCATAATCCTCAGAGTATTGGTCCCATAAGAACCTGCACTATGACATCTCCCTATTACATAAATAAAGTTTGTGAGTGTCACTTACTTTGATTAGTTCTACCATGACCACCCTAGGGTCTAGAACCTTGCAAAGCATGCCAATTTAACACATGTGAAGGATTAGTTATATACTTTTTAGAATAAGAAACATGGAAGACATTATGCAATAGAGTTGGGGATGGTGGAAATGCAAGCCTATACGTTACAAGATTGACCACTTCTAACACCTTGAAGGGTTCCATATACCTTAGAGATAATTTTTATGACTTTTCAAATTCAATCTTCACCTATAAGCACATGAAATCATCAAAAAAGACAAAAATAAATGGCCAGGGAGAGTTCCACAAGCCTCCTGACCCCTCATCACACCTCTCTAACCTAGAGATTATTTTTCTCATTCCTCAAAAAAGTGTTTAGAGAACCTGGCAAGAAAAATGTGTATAAGTTAATACCATCACTACTTCACATATCTCCTAATAAGTATGATGATGAATAGTAACTAGAAAATAATATATTTTAAATGTATATCAAATTAAGGAATAAGCATTCCTTAGTATACCTCTGTATGACCATACGACTAAATTTGGCAAGTCCCACTTACCATATCCTGGATTCTATAAGTTCCCCTTGTCAGATCCAAACTGAGTAACTACTAAGTCAATGTGAGACTAACTGGGATCTAATCTTATCCCTTAGTACTCACTTTCTTAATTCACCATTTGTCCCTTAGGTCTCCTCAACCTCATGATATAAAAATGTGCACATGGTTCAATGAATCACAAATCCATACTAGCATCTCCTTGAGTGAAATGATATAAATTAAATAATTCAATATGTATCAATATCCATCATAGAAAAAATCATGTAAACATTCTTTAATTTTATTAAGTTACCATTAGCCAACATAACTAGTATCAAATTTCACAGCTTATCTAAACCCCTTAGACTAACAAGATATTCTACACATCCTATTCCACACTCTCTCTAGGTGAAAGGTACATAAATGTCTCATCAAATCAACATGTTTTTAGTAATATGATAATAATACCAATCTAATCATAACATAATGATTATAAATAATGTATAATTCTTAATCCAAAACCAAAATAAATTCAAGGTTTGCCACTCCATGTGGTCAAAGTTCATAAGTAGCACTAGAAAGTATGACTCTAAAAAGTCACAAGTGGAAATTAGTGAACTAACATCTCAAAAACAAAACTCTTAAATACCCTCATATGTTATGAATAAAAAATCTCAACCCAAGTTGCCAAAAACATTATACACTTATTAAACCATTAAGTGTAGTATCACAATTTGTTTCTACAACTAAAAGGAAAAATATTAACGACATAGATGCATTAATTTATTCCATTCCTACAAATTTTATATCAACAAGAAATAGAAGACACTATCCCCATGAACTCTAGGGAATATTATCCAAACATCATTTCAGAAACAAGTTTTTGATTAAGAGAACACTTAATCAACATCATGAAAATATGCATCCACTCAGTGGGCTTCTAATAATGTCAAAGTAGGGTGAGAGAGTAACAACTCACCTATATACTATTTATGTGATATGATACCTCTTCCCAATCCACATTAACATATGGAATTTCAATCTACAAACAACTAATAACACATAAGAATCCTCAACAAAGATAACTGCACTCCACTACAAGGAAAATTCCCATTGCACTAGGTGGTGCTAATCCATAAGAGATCTTTTAAGGGTCATAATTCTAGGATTAGTGTACATAAGATAAAAAAATAATGCACACATATTTAAGTGAGAAGTATCCCATGTTTTTTTTATACACTCATAAAACAAAACACATGTGGTGGGGTGATGTGATTACCAAGTAAGGATGCAATCATTCTTGAGGGATTCAATCTAAGTGATCAAAAATATGGTAAGAACCTCTTGTTCATGACTCATGAACTATGCTATGAATTTACCTACCCAAACATCATATATAACCATCACCATCAAGACACTTGATAAATCAACCTATTAACAACTCTAAAAAGGTATGAGTGCTCCTAAGGGTACACACTCTTAAGAGATTAAGTTATTTGATCAAATGTAGAATTCATCCATATAAGTAAACATTATTTACAAGAATCATGGATGTCTATTACCTACAATAGTCATCAATCCATACATGAGGATCTACTAAACCCCACAACTCCAATCATGGTGTATCATGATTCTACACTAATGCACTACAAGTCTAAAATACACTTATTTTAACTAGTATAATACTACATCTCACTACGTTCTCCATACGTGGGTACAACCTATGCTCTCACATCTTAAGGGTTTTCCTACTTAGTGTAATGATCTTTAGGTACATCCTGGTATACTTCCTCTTCATGTCCATGAACTCCCTATTTGAGGGCTAAAATTTAGTCCTTGGTTTCACTCATGGATATGAGAATCTGATCTAATTTTGTCACTTTCTCAATAGTAAATCAATTGCAATAAAATGGAGGGTTATTATCATCAAAATTTAAGGGACCCTCGTTGGATACTCTAGATTTTCACCATTATCCTTTCTTATAAATAGAAGGAGTTGAAAATTCTAGTGGACTCATTAGGTCCTAGAGTTTGAGCCACAGATATGATACCACATGTAATATCCCCACTAAGATCTACTTATAAATACATTAAAAAAATTTATTTAAACAAAGTATTTTATTATAAGAATTCACCATGAGAATATAATTAGTGATCTAGCTAAAACACACTATCTTAATAATAAAATAAACATGTGACATCTACCCATCACTAATCATTATCATCAGATGAAACACAACATAACTGAATATAGAAAGAAATACAGATGTATAGCCATGGTTGGTACAAACATGCAGCCACTGATGTCATGGTAAAATATGTAATAATTAAATCTCATTAGAATAATATCTAAATAATAGTGAGTATAATATAATTTACAAGATATAAGATGCAAAGTTCTACGAAGCATGAGTTCCCCAAACTCTATTATCTATGGCAATCTAAATTGTCATCTCTAAATAGGTATTGTTATGGGGAGAGAGAGCATCATTTGAGTACTTTTCCACACCAACCATGGACCATCGATCCCCCACACAATCCCCCATCAAGGAATGTCCCTCCTTTCATGGATGAGTAGATAGTGATGGTGTGGGAATTCAAAGAGACGAGTTAGTACCCATAATATATATAATTTCTAAGAATATGTAGTGTACCATTAAAAATTTTGTTCTAACACAATATCACACAAATATATAAATCATACATATGAAATGATAATGTTTAACTAAACATCACTTTGGCTAAATTTTAAATAGCCATTGATCTCTAAGATCAATTAATTTTAAATACACCACTTGATCAGATTACCTTCATCTAACATTATGATGCTAGTATGCTAGTGAAGTTAGTCTCACTTCTTACTCAATATCAGCAATGTGAGATTTGGTTAACATAAATATAACCAATAGATTCATACAGATTATTTCATACCAACAAGCATAAAACATGTTAAACACAAGAATAATAAAAATTCATACATTTAGTCCATCAAATGTATAAATGAATCTTCATAATATCATTTGTCACATAAATAATAAGCAAACAAATACAGTTTATACAAACCAAGTATAACCTATGTTTAAACTGCATAATCTAATCTTTGTAAGTAGATTCAAGTATATAGTATAAGCAGTAATAATATAGTCCACCATTTTTATATACAATCTACTTACTTTCAAATAGACAACCATAATATTTGCATAGAATCAAATAACCCATAAACCAAGTTATAACATAATCTTTCATTTAAACAACTTATTCCCTTTTCTAGGAGACTTTTCATATGGTTATAGTCTCTGGTCCCTTAGAAACCTTATGACTTATTTTAACCATTCATTTAGCTATAGGTATATTTCCTATATACGAGTACTTTTACATCATAATGTCTATCGTATGTGAGTACTCAAATGATATGTAAATATTATATCAATATCCATTTATATTTATTAATCAAGAACTGCCTATGATTTCAACAATCCTTAAAACTTGCATGCTCACAAAATATATTGACGATCTTTATAAGATAAGGGATTCAACAAGTAATACTTCACCATAGTTTTTATCCCTAACTAAATATATTTTTACCCTGATATTTTTAAGACATATATAACTCTGTATTCCTTAATCATCTTAATATGGATAGATTATATTTGGTTATAATGCCATATCAATATTTTACTTAAATACCACATCCTAAAGATCATTTTAATACACTAAAGTAATAGTATAATGAAGCTTTAATCTAGATACCTCATAATAATGATACTCATATGTGTATCATAATGTAGTCTATGAAAAATGTATAGTTCACATATTTAGACAAAATACATAGTGCACAATATATTTAGTAATAGTCAATACAAATACTAAGTTGCCATAGTAAAATTTAAACTCACAATTACTATTGTCGACTACAAATACTAAGCCAAACTTATAATATTTGGTATTTGTATGCAATACCATATAAATTTCATAGATATAAATACTAATTTCATCATGATTAACCTAAATCATTTATAGGCTAACAAGGAAATTATCTAGAATAACACATTTATAGATTATTATCCTAGAATTAAATATTAGATAGATCTACCTAAATTTTCCCATAATAAACATGGTAGTCTGTTACTAGAATGATAGCAATTTGTCTATAGCCAATAGTCTATTAGATACACATAATAGATCTGCTTGAATTTTAATCATATCTATCATATCCCCAAACTATAATATTTTAATAGAATGTTCCACATATCAAATTAGATTATTAAGAAAATTGAAAACCATATTGCTCCACTATATAAATCATTTATATCATTCCAATAAAATCTGGCATGTCATTTTTATATATAGCCTAGTATATGTGTACACAAATCGCCCTCTATATATTGGGTAGTTTGTTGTACATACAAAATCCATAAGAAAATAACTATATTTATACTGATCACTAAAGATATTTCTAATTATACATCACCAATATTTATACATGATACGACAAATATTTATATATACTAAGTAACATCCCAAGGTATCAATATGTAAGGATATGATATGTATATGCATATTTTATTTAACTTTCACATAAATATCTATGTGACATCCTGAATAGAATAAATTAATTAAATACAGATTTTGGGATAACTTGCTTAATTATTTGTTAAGCCACTTTACCTGTTTGAATATTTGAAATGTTATCCACCATGGACAGTTGTCAGCACAAAGCTTTTTCAAGTCATCCTTGTTAAGACCACTAAGAAGTGTAATATATATAGCCTTGGAAATTCATTTGATGTTGCGCCTCATCATGACCTTTTTTAGGCCCATCATTACTACTATTTTGGTTGTCATTCCAAAGACAAGCCTTGGTATTAAGCCCATTTTTACTCTATTTTTCACTTCCATCGGATCTCAATTACTAAGTTAGCAGTGATCCCTTCAAAAATAAATATCTATATTCTCAACCCTACATATGTTCTAGGCCAACTAAAGATTATTAATGTGTAGGTACTCATCCAATTCCTAACAAAATAGGCATTGTTAATTCTATAGCTTGTGCAATCAGTGGGAGCACGGGTAGTGATTTTATTTTGCTTTTAAATTTTTAAGGCTAAGTTTAAACTAGGTCACTTTTTTGTTTAAAGCTGAGTTTATAATAGATCAATGTATCTACGCTATACAATTAAGTATTATCTAGATGTTCTTAATCATTACTTATAATCTAGATCATAGAAATAATAAAGTGTAAATAAGTAATAATAATCACTATGTAATATAATCAATAAACTCATCTGTTATATACCATCATAATCAATACACTTTATAATTCCTGACATTAGAATAATTTTTATCCTAATTGTTTTTATTCTAGTTCATTGCATATTTAGCAGTAATATCCCATATCCCATATTATATCAGAATACTTATAATTCCATGATATACAACTTGCATATTTGGAGTATCAGGCACTAATCAATTTTCCAAAACTACTCCAGAGAATGAGTATTTAAGGTGTTATAGAAATAAATGCATGGTTGATCTTTAATAAATTTTCACCAAAATGCTAGTTAAGCCTAAGGTGGTTGAATGGATGTGTTTGTTTGGCCTTAGTAGATTAGAATGGAATATAAGACACCATTCTTGTTTTGTTTTCATGTAAAGATAGATTGGTGGTTTAATTATCAAACTTGTTGTTCTTATACCCACTTATAATACATCATTTTTCTATAATAACTCTAACTATAATGTATTGTGTTTTATATAAGGAAGATATGATTTTTCTATAATGCGTTGTAAATAACTCATTTTAATTAAAAAACTTGATAGTTATAAGAACAATTATAAGACAGAGATATGCATCTCATATTTTTTTGTTAGACAACTATACATAAGTGGCACGATTTCAATATGGTAAGAGGATTTATTATAGTTAAAAGATTGAAGTCTACAACATCAGAGATCTATGCAAGGCTAGAGGATTTTTATTTTCAATAACACATAGATTCTAATAACAACACTTACCTGCTATAGTCCAAATTTGTGCCCTTTCCTAAGACATCCTATGCCATACCTCTACACCAATTTTTGTCATGTTCCGTCCTCTCCTCTTTCTCTCTCCCCCTCTTTCTCTTCTCTTCCTTCTCCCTTATTCCTATATATATATATATATATATCCCCTTTTTTAATTTTTCCTTATGTTTTTATTATTGGATGACTCTTTTCTTTTTATTTATTTAAAATCTTTTTTTCTTTAAAACTTCACCACCCACTCCTTTTCATGACTTTCTTTCCTTCATGATTTTTTTTTCTTGTTTTCTTTTTCTTAAATATATAATTTCCAATTATTTTTTTTGGTATATATGTATTTTCATAAATATAAAATATAATTAATTTATTTGTTTTATTTCCTTTATGTAGATTTGTACATTTTTATTTTTCTAATTGCTTATTAATGATATGTCTTAATAATAGCTAATCAATAGTAATCATAATGACCTACTTAGTAATATGGCAAAAAAAGGTCAAAAACCTTCTTTAATCCAAAAATAGTAAATCATATTACGTAGACTATCTATGTCTTCTCAATAGAAATCGGCATTCCTAAAGTATCATAAAAATAATTGTCTTATGTTCCAAGATATTCCAAAGTCATGAGGGTTAGTTTACATACATGTTCAAGCAATTTTACATTTCTAAAAGCATGAACATATTAGCACAACATTAACACATTCACACAAGATTAATTCCACATAGGCATAAATCAACACACAACTAGCATGCTTAAATAATTATTTTAATGCAAACAGCATCAAAATTACACTAACTATAACCATTCAACTATGCATTTAATGAGTGATACTTAACATGGTGTGTGTAGGGTTCTAGCCATTCCTTTATCATCCCCGGTCACCTCCATCTACGTCAGCGTCTATGATGATGCTCTCCCTCCATCATGATCTAAGGGATGAATCTCTCTTGCATCCAACTCATGAAAAGTAGGTAGTTAGTCCATAACATCATGACATATATACAACATAAAATATTAATAAAATAACAAGTCAACATGAACACAATGTAAAGAATATACAATACAACCATCTCATGGAAATGCATCCATGATATCAAAGCAACATACCACTACCCCATAAAAATATATGACTTATAGCTTAATCAAATATTAATCAAATCAAATTATCAACTATAAATATCCATAGATAATCAAGTAAATTTTCTTAATGAGGAATCATGATGTAACATCCTTCCCCCTAAAGTTGGTCATCGTCCCAATGACACTTATTCAAGCATAAGTTATCAATTAACAACATTATTTAGAGGAAAAAATATCATAATATGAAGTATCAAATCAAGAAAATAAGTATGAAAATCACTTGTATAACTCATCATAGTCCTCCCAAGTAGCATTATTCTTAGAGTATTGGTACTATAAGATCCTGCACTATGACATCTCCCTATTACGCAAACAAAATTTGTGAGTGTCACTTACTTTGATTGGTTCCTACCATGACCACCCCAAGTTCCAGAACCTTGAAAATAATTCTAATCAAACATATGTGAAGGATCAATTATATACTTTTTATGATAATAAATATGGAATACATTATGTAATAGAGCTAGGGATGATGGCAATGCAAGCATATACGTTACACGATTGACCACTTCTAACATCTTGAAGGGTCCCACATGTTAAGTGACCCCTTATCCAACGGAAGCACAATTGATTACTTTCTTATAAGCAATTAAACACGGAATTATACCAGAATGAATAAGTAACTAGAAACTTGAGACAGCAAAGAATTTGAGAGACAATACACACTCTTATATTAGATATTACTAGAAGAAAATACAATAAGGAAGATGCCACTTCTTCCTCCACCTCAAAGGCTTGCCACACCTCAAGACCTTCTTCCCTCTCTCTCTTTCTCAACACAACAACTCTATAGCCTGAGTTATTATCCCTCCTTGAATGCTTCAGCTGATCTCCTTGACCTTACACCTGTAGATCTCCTTGACCTTGCTTGATTCAATGCTTTTACTTGCCTGCTTGATCATTACAATACATGCCTCATGGGTCTTTAAATAGAATCCCATGGTTACATAAAATAGAAATCTAACTACAATAATTAGACACACAGCTCGTGACTATAATTAGTCATTTGACATGCAAACACTCGCTTCACTTAACTGACTATTTGTCAACAGCAGTTCTAGAACGCCACAGGCGACCGATGCCGGTCCCTACTTGCCTGGTTCTGCCAACGTCGACCGACTAGCTGTCGTCACCAGTTGCCTTCTACACTACATCTAATCGATGTCGGTCATGCTACCGATGCCGGTTCTTCTGGAACTCCAGCAACCTTCCTTCTTCATGTCTACAAACAGTTGAAGCTTTTAGCTCCACACCCTAACAATCTCCCACTTGGAGATAAATAGTTGCTACTGTACCTGTACCTGTACACCATCTATTTTGTTCCCTTGGCTCTGTATCCCTCTTCAAAGTCACTCTTGAAGACCAACCACCACTAAACCTGTGATGCAATACCTGTCACTTATGACAAAAGAATTTTGTTGCTCCCAAATTCTTCATGACACACTTCTGAACCAACTCTACCCTTAGCTCAGAAAACTCCCTGTATATGAAACCCTGTAACAAGCAACACAATACAATAACAGGATAATGTAGCTAATATTATCCAACCTAGTAAAGATAAATACAATGGTCAAACCTCCATTGTCTATAGCCTAATCAAGACCATATACCAAAGTCTTCTGTCTCACGTGTCCATTCACTCTCTTCTCTAAAATGGGAATCCATCCCTCTATCCAGTGTTTCTTTCTAGCTGACAACTCTACCAACAAATACCTATTTGGTTCTACTCCAAGGACTCACACTCCTCATCCATGCCAAGCTCCCACTGTTTCTGGATTCTACCTGCATTGCTTCTTCCATCTTCCTAGTTCTTGACTATCAGTAAGCAATATAAAGAAGGTGAATAATGAATATGAGGTTCACATACCTTTTCTGACCTCCATATGGGTGTTTGAGACTCCTTACACCCAACATCCATTCCAGTGACCGATCTCGGCCATCTCCCAGTCTGCTCCCGACCGATGTCGGTTCCCTGCACTGACCCTGACTGTCAATGCCATTTCCCTGGCCGACGCCGGTGTCCCCGTTGCCGACGTCGGTCCTGCTGACCGACATCAAACTTCTCCTGCCCGACCTACCGACCCTGCTGGTTTGCACATGACCGATGCCGGTATCTGGCAGACTGACGTTGGTCCCAAGTGACCGACATCAGTGTCTGTGTGTTCCTGTAAGTGATGAAATCTTCATCTGAAAGCTCATCTTGGATCAAACCTCTTTCCATACTACCTTGCTTAGATTTATTCAGCCCCTGTGACTGATCTCTATCCTTCATCTCCTCCATAAACACCAAGGCTTCTTTGTTCCTGTCAAAAGCATCAAATTTCCATTTTCTACAATGAACTCTATCTATGCTTTCTGAATCTAAACACATACCTTTTGAATCAGGAACGTCCATTCCCTTCTTATTCATGTGACTAAGCCTATCAAGCCACATCTTCGAATCTACAGTTGAAGTAGATAAACCAGAAGTAGAATCAGCAATACAAGTAGACAGATAAAGAGTATCTACTTTCTTACCTCTTGCTAGAATAAGTGCACCCTTGGTAACCTTCTAAGAGTCCGCTGTGAGGGTTATTGTGCATCCCTCATCACCCAACCTTCTTACAGAAATCAAACTCTACTTCAGAATTGGAACATGCATGACCTCCTTCAACACCCATGTGTTGTCAATCTGCAATCTCAGCTGCACTTTCCCTTTGCCAACTATCTAACAAGGTGTACCATCCCCTAAATAAAGCACTCCAAAGTCTCCCTGTTCATACTCATGGAACAAATCTCTGTTTGGGGATGCATGAAAAGATGAACCAAAATCTAAAATCCATGATCCTACCTGACTATCCAAAGAAAGTATGAGAGCATCCTATACCACAATATTTGCATCCTTTGCTTCTTTAATACCTGCATGTTGATTCTCTTTATCTCTCAACCAACACTCCTTTGTATGTCCTTTCTTTCGACAAAACCAGCAGGTAACACCTTTGGACTCAGATCTCCTTCCCGACCTTGATTTCCCTTGCTCAACCTTCTCCCTTTGCCTTCCCCTACTTTTTGCACTTAGAGCATTACCTGATGATTCACCTATGTTTCTCCTGCGTATTTCCTCATTCAAGATCACACTCACAACATCATCAACTTTTAAGATTTTAGAAGCAGATGCAGAATTACTTACTGCCATAACCAAACTGTCCCAACTTTTAGGCAAAGAACATAAAATCAAGAGAGCCTTCACCTCATCATCAAAAACAATATTGACTGAAGCTAACTGGTTTACCAAACCATGGAAATCACTGAGATGAGTATGTACCGATCCACCTTCCTGCATTTGCAAAGTAAATAGCTACTTCATAAGATATACCTTATTAGAAGCCGATGGCTTTTCGTATAAATTCACCAAGGACTTTATCAACTCTTTTGTTGTCTTGCACTGTGATAAGCTGGAAATCACAGATGATGCAAGGCTCAACCTTATGGAACCAAGAGCCTTCCAATCAAGAACACTCCATTCTTCATCCTTCATATCTGTGGGCTTGCATGCAACCCCACCCAATGGTAAGTACAGATCCTTCTGATATAGATAATCCTCAATCTGCATCCTCCAGTGTTGATAATTCTTGTCGTTAAACTTCTCCATTCATAGCTTACTTTCTTTTGCCATTGCTGAACTCCCACTTAATCAGAAAACCCTGTGAATGACCTGTAATCAAAAAATAACCTGCTTCCTGCAAATCGTAGCTCTGATACCAACTGTTAGGTGGCCCCTTATCCAATGGAAGCACAATTGATTACTTTCTTATAAGCAATTAAACATGGAATTATACCAAAATGAATAAGTAACTAGAAACTTGAGACAGCAAAGAATTTGAGAGACAATACACACTCTTGTATTAGATATTACTAGAAGAAAATACAATAAGGAAGATGCCACTTCTTCCTCCACCTCAAAGGCTTGCCACACCTCAAGACCTTCCCTCTCTCTCTTTCTCAACACAACAACTCTATAGCCTGAGTTATTATCCCTCCTTGAATGCTTCAGCTGATCTCCTTGACCTTACACCTGTAGATCTCCTTGACCTTGCTTGCTTCAATGCTTTTACTTGCCTGCTTGATCATTACAATACATGCCTCATGGGTCTTTAAATAGAATCCAATGGTTACAAAAAATAGAAAGCTAACTACAATAATTAGACACGCAGCTCATGACTCTAATTAGTCATTTGACATGCAAACACTCACTTCACTTAACTGACTGTTCATCAACAGCAGTTCTAGAATGCCACAGGCGACCGACGCCAATCCCTGCTTGCCTGGTTCTTCCGACGTTGGCCGACTAGCTGTCGTCACCGGTTGCCTTCTGCACTGCATCTAACCGACGTCGGTCATGTTGCCAATGCTGGTTCTTCTAGAACTCCAGCAACCTTCCTTCTTCGTGTCTGCAAACAGTTGAAACTTTTAGCTCCACACCCTAACACCACATACCTTAGTGATAATTTTGTTGACTTTTTAAATTCAATCTTCAACCATAAGCAGATGAAATCGTCACAAAAGACAAAAATAAATGGCTAGGGAGAGTTCCACAAGCCTTCCATCCCCTCTACACATATCTCTAACATAGATATTATTTTTCTCATTCTCGAGAAAATTATTTAGAGAACCTAGCAAGAACAATGTGTATAAGTCAATACCATCACTACTTCACATAGATCTTGAGAAGTATGATTATTAATAGGAACTAGAAATTATATATTTTCAATTTATACCAAATTAAGGAATAAACATTCCTCAGTATACCTGCATATGACCATATGAATGAATTTGACAAGTCCCACTTACCAAATCCTAGATTCGACAAGCTCCCCTTGTCAAATCTAAACTCAGTAACTACCAAGTCAATGTGAGACTAACTAGGATCCAATCTTATCCCTTAGTACTCATGCTCCTAATTCAACACTCATCCCTTATATCTCCTTGACTTAATGATATCTAAAATGTGCACATGCTTCAATGATCACAAATCCATACTAACAGCTCCTTGAGTGAAATGATATACGCTAAATAATTCAAGATTTATAAATATTCATCACAGGAAAAATTAAATAAACATTCTTTAATTGCATTAAGTTTCCATCAGCTAACGTAACTAGTATCAAATTTCACAACTTATCGAAGCCCCTTAGACTAATAAGATGTTCTGCACATCCTATTCCATACTCGCTCTAGGTGAAAGGTACATAAAAGTCTCATCAAATCAACATGTTTTTAGTAAGATGATAATAATACCAATCTGATCATAACATAATGATTATAATCAACTTATAATTCTTAATCCAGAACCAATATAAATTCAAAGTTTGCCACTCCACATGGTCAAATTTTACAACTAGCAGTAGAAAGTTTGACTCTAAAAATCCAAAAGTGGAAATTATTGAACTAACATCTTAGAAACAAAAGTCTTAAATACCCTCACATGGTATGAATAAAACACCACAACCTAAGTTACCAAAATCATTACACACTTACTAAACAAGTAAGGGTATTATCACATGTTTCTACAATCAAAAGGAAAATTATTAACCACATAGATGCATTAATCCATTCCATTCTTATAAAATTTATATCAACAAGAGATAGAAGACACTATCCCCATGAACTCCAAGGAATATTATCCAAACATCATTTCAAAAACAAGTTTTTGATTAAGAGAACACTTAATAAACATCATAAAAATATGAATCCACTCAGTAGGTTTATAATAATGTCAAAGGAGGGTGAGAGAATAATAAATCACCTCTATACTAGTTATGGGAGATGACACCTCTTCCCAATCCACATTAACATATGGGGTGCCAATCTATGAGTAACTACTAACACATAGGAATCCTCAGCAAAGATAACTACACTCCACTACAAAGAGAATTCCCACCGCCCTAGGCGGTGCCAATCCATAAGCGATCTTTTAGGATTCTCACTTCTAATATTAGTGTACATAAGACACAAAACTAATGGCCATAAATTTAAGGGAGAAGTGTCCCATGTTTTTTTTTTAAAACTCATAATACAAAACACAAGTGGTGGGGTGACATGATTACCAAGTAAGGATGTAATCATTCTTAAGGGTTTATATCCAAGTGATCAAAAATATGGTATAAATCTCTTGTTCATGAATCATGAACTATGCTATGCATTCACCTACCCAAACATCATATATAACCATCACCATCGAGACACTCAATAAACCAACTTGTTAACAACTCTAAGAGGGTATGAGTGCTTCTAAGGGTACACACTCCTAAGAGATTAAGTTATTTGATCAAATGTATAATTCATCCATATAGGTAAACATTTTTTACAAGAATCATGGATGTCTATTACCTACAATAGTCATCAAGCCATACATTAGGATCTACAAAACCCCACAACTCTAATCATGGTGTAACATGATTATGCACTGAGGCACTACAAGTCCAAATTACACTTCATTTAACCTGTACAATACTACATCTCACTAGGTTCTCCATACTTATGTACAACATGTATTCTCACATCCTAAGGGTTTTCATTCTTAGCAAAATTCTCTTCAGGTACATCCTGGTATACTTCCTCTTCATGGCCATGAACTTCCTATTCCAGGGCTAAAATCTGGTCCCTGGTTTCATTCATGGCTATGAGCATCTGATCTAATTTTGTCACTTGATCAACAACAAATCAATTATGATCAAATAGAGGGTTATTGTAATTGGCATTTAAGGGACCCTCTTTAGATACTCTATCTTTTCACCATTCTCCTTTCTTATAAATAGAAGTAGATGAAAATGCTAGTGGACTCATTAGGTCCTAGAGTTTGAGCCACAACTCTAATACCACATGTAATATCCCCACTAGGATCCATTTAGAAATACATAATTTTTTATTTAAACAATGTATTTTTTTATTAGACTTCACCATGAGAATATAATTAGTGATCCATTTAAAACACACTAAGTGTATTAACAGTAAAATAAGCATGTGACATTTATCTGTCACTGATCACTATCATCATATGATATATAACATAACTAAATATAGAAAGTAATTATAGATGTCCAACCATGGCTTGTACAAACATGAAACCACTATTGTGATTATAAAATATGTAATAATTAAATCTCATCAAAATAATATCTCAATAATAATGAGTATAATATAATGTACAAGATACAAGATACAAAGTTATATGGAACATGAATTCTGCAAACTCTAATATCTATGGCAATCTCAAGTGTCGTCTCCAAGTAGGTATTGTTATGGGGAAGAAAAGCATCATTTGAGCACTTTTCCACACCAACCACAGACCATCAATCCCTTGCACAATCCACCATCAAAGAATTTCCCTCCCTTCATTGATGAGTAAATAGTGATGGTGTGGGAATTTAGAGAGACAAGCTAGTACCCATGTGTTGTATGATTTATAAGAACATGGAGTGTACCATAAATAAATTCATTCTAACATGATATTGCACAAACCTATAAATCATACATATGAAATGATAATGTTTAACTAAACATTACTTTGGCCAAAGTTTTCAATATTCATTGACCTCTAAGATGAGTCAATTTCAAACACACCACTTAATCGGATTACTTTCATCTGGCATTGTGATGCTATTAAGCTAGCAAAGTCTGTCTCACTACTTATTCAGTACCAGCAAAGTGAGATTTGGTTGACATAAATATAACCAATAGATTCATATAGATTATTTTGTACTAACAAGCATAAAACATGTTAAACATATGAATAATCAAAATGCATACATTTAGTGCATCAAATGTATGAATAAATCTTCATAATATCATTTATCACATAAATAATAACTAAATAAATATAGTTTATACCAACTAGGTATAACCTATGTTTAGACTGCATAATTGAATCTTCATAAGTAGATTCAAGTATAAAGTATAAATAGTAATAATATAGTCCACCATTTTTATGTACACTCTACTTACTTTCAAGCAATCATCCATAATATTTATAGAGAATTAGATAACTCATAAACCAAGTTATAACATAATATTTCATTTAAATAACTTGTTCCATTTTCTAGGAGACTATTTTCATATGGTTATAGTCTCTGGTCCCTCAGAAACCTTATGACTTATTTTAACCATCCATTTAGCTATAGGTATATTTCCTATATATGATTAATTGTACATCATAATGTGTAATACATGTGAGTACTCAAATTATATTTAAATACTATATCAATGTCTATTTATATATCTTAATCAAGAACTCCCTATGATTTCAAAAATCTTTAAAACTTACATGCTCACAAAATATATTGACGATCTTTATAAGATAAGGGATTCAACAAGTGATACTTCACCATGGTTTTTATCCCTAACTAAATAGATTTTCACCTTGATATTTTCAAGATGTATATAACTTTGTATTCCTTAATCATCTTAATACGGATAGATTATATTTGATTATAATTCCATATCAATATTTTATTTCAATACCACATCCTAAAGATCATTTTAATACACTAAAGTAATAGTATAATGATACTTTAATCCTGATACCTCATAGAATAATGATGGTTATACGCATATCATAATGCAATCTATGAGAAAGGTATAGTTTACATATTTAGACTAAATACATAGTGCACAATATATTTAGTAATAATCGATACAAATACTATGTTGTCGTAGTAATATTTAGACTCACAAATACTATTATCAACTATAAATACTAAGTCCAACTTATAAGATTTGGTATTTATATGCACATTCCATACAAGCACATGTCATATAAAGTTCACAAATATAAATACTAAGTTCATCATGATTAACCTGAATCATTTATAGGCTAATGTGGAAATTATCTAGAATAACACATTTATATACTATTATCCTAGAATTAAATATTGGATAGATCTACCTGAAATTTCCCATAATAAACATGGTAGTCTATTAGTAAAATGACAGTAAGTTGTCTATATCCAATAGTCTATTAGATGCATATAATATATATGCTTGAATTTTAATCATATCTATCATATCCCCAAACTACAATCTTTTAACAGAACGTTATACAGATCAAATTAGATTATTAAGCAAACATAAAACTAGATCGCTCCACTAGATAAATCATTTATATAGTTCCACTAAAATTTGGCATGCCATTTGTATATATAGCTTAGTATATATGTACACAAATCACCCTCCATATATTGGGCAATTTGTTATACATACAACATCCATGAGAAAATAACTATATCTATACCAATCACTACAGATATAGCTAATTATACATCGCCAATATTTATAAATGATACGATAGATATTTATACATACTAAGTAACATCCGATGTATCAATATGTAAATATTTGCTATATGTAGGCATAGTATATTTAATTGTCACATAAATATCTATGTAACATCCCAAACAGAATAATTTAACTATATATGGATTTCGGGATAACTTGCTTAATTATTTGTTAAGCCACTTTACCTACTCAAATATTGGAAATGTTATCCACTCTGGATAGTTGTCAACACAAAGCTTTTTCAAGTCATCCCTGTTAAGACCACGAAGAAGTGTAATATCTACAACCTTAGTAATTCATTTGATGTTGCACCTCATCATGACCTTTTTCAGGCCCATCATTACTATTATTCTGACTATCATTCCAAATACAAGCCTTGGTATTAAGCCCATTTTTAATTTATTTTTCACTTCCTTCGGCTCTGAATTACTAATTTAGCAATGATCTATTCAAAAATAAATATCTATATTCGTAACCCTACAAATTTTATAGGCCAGTTATTGATTATCAATGTGTAGGTATTCATCTAATTCCTAACAAAATAGGCACTATTAAGCCTGTAACTTATGCAATCGGTGGGCACAGGGGTAGTGATTTTATTTCACTCTTAAATTTTTAAAGCTAAGTTTAAACCAAATCACTCTTTTTTTTAAAGCTGAGTTTAAAATAGATCGATGTATCTACATTATATAATTAAGTATTATGTAGATGTTCTTAATGATTACTTATAATCTAGATCAAAAAAATAATTGAGCATGGATAATTAATAATAATCACTATGCAATATACTCAATAAACTCATATGAGATATACCACTATAACTGATACACTTTATAACTCTTGAAATTAGAATAAACCATTTTTTATCTTAATTGTATTTTTCCTAGTTCAATGTATATTTAGCACTAATATCCCATATCCTGTATTATATTTGAATACTTATATTTCCATGATACACAACTTGAAGATTTGGATCATATTGCACTAATCAATTTCCCAAAACTAATCTAGAGAATGAGGATTTAAGGTGCTAAAGAAATAAATGCATGGTTGATCTTCAATAATTTTTCACCAAAATGCCAGTCAAGCCTATGGTGGTTGAATGGATGCATTTGCTTAGCCTTAGTAGATCAGAATGGAATATAAGATGCCATTCTTGTTTTATTTTCATGTAAATATAGATCACTAGTTTAAGTATCAAACTCATTGTTCTTATACCCACTTATAATACATTCTTTTTCTATAATAATTCTAACTATAATGTATTATGTTTTATATAAAGAAGATATGATTTTTTTATAATGTGTTTTATAGAACTCATTGTTTTAATTAATAAACTCTTTTTTAGTTTTAAGACCAATTATAATACGGAGATATTCATCTCATATTTTTCTGTTAGACAAATATACAAAAGTGGGGTGATTTCAATATGGTAAGAGGATTTATTATAGTTAGAGGATTGAAGTTCACAACAGTGGAGATCTATGCAGAGCTGGAGGATTCATATTTTGAACAACACACAAAATTCTAATAACATCACTTACCTGCTACAGGTTAAAGCTATGCCCTTTCCTAAGATGTCCTATTTGTGCCAATTTTTGTCATGTTCCATCCTCTCCTCTTTCTCTTCTCTTATTTATCCATGTATATCCCCTTTTTTCAATTGTGCCTTATGTTTTTATTATTGGATGATGCTTCTTATTTATTTAAAAGCTTCCTTTCTTTAAAACTTCGCCACCCAGTCTTTTTAATGGCTTTCTTTCCTTCATGATTTTTTTCTCTTGTTTTATTTTTCTTAAATATATAATTTCCAATTCTTTCTTTTTTTTTTTGGGATATATGTATTTTCCTAAATATAAAATACAATTACTTTACTTTTTTTATTTCCTTTATGCAGCTTTGCATATTTTTATTTTTCTAATTACTTATTAATAATATGTTTTAATTATAGATAATCAATAATAATCATAATGACCTACTAAGCAATACAGATAAAAAAGGTCAACAATATTCATTTATCCAAAAATGATAAATCATATTATAGACTATCTATGTCTTCTCAATAGAAATTGGCATTCCCAAAGTATCATAAAAATAACTAATTTATGTTCCAAGACATTACAAATTCATGAGGGTTAGTTTACATACATGTTCATGCAATTTTACTTTTATGAAAATATAAACATATTAGCACAACATGAACACATTCACACCAGATTAATTCCACATAGGCTTAAATCAAAACTAATGCATAACTAGTATGCTTAAATAATTATACAAATGCAAACAACATAAAAAATGCACTAACTGTAACCATTCAACTATGCATTTAATGAGTGATATTTAACATGGTGTGTGCAGGGTTCGAGCCATTTCTCTGTCCTCCCTCATCACCTCCATCTACATCACCCTCTTTGATGATGCTCCCTCTGTCATGCTTTAAAGGATGAATCTATTTTGCGTCCAACTCATGACAAGTAGGTAGTTAGTCCATAACATCATGACATATATATATCATAAAATATTACTGAAATAACAAGTCAACATGAACACAATGTAAAGAATATACAATAAAGTTATCTCATAGCAATGCATCCATGCAATCAAAGCAACATACCACTACCCCATAACAACATATGACTTATAGCTTAATCAAATAGTAATCAAATCAAATCACCAACTATAAATATCCACATATAATCAAGTAAATTTGCTTAGTGAGGAATCGATATGTAACATTTCCCTTAGACAATTGAATATATGAAAGTAATTTTTTATACAAAAAATTATGTGAAGTTATTTTATTTTCTTTGAAGGTAATTGGTATCCCACCACATTTTAGATAATCCATAATTTACACAAAATGAGAAGATTGAGTATCACTAGTTACAGTAGTTTCCTCCAAAGTCTTATAAAGAATTCTTATAAATGTTGATTTTCTTAGTAGCTTAAGAATAGATATTTTTTTAGGTATTATGAAGTTCATTTATGATGTCATAATATTTTACACGCATTTTGATCTTAGGTGCTTTGGTCATATGTGAGGAAATAATATGATTTTTCACTCCTTTAGGGTGGACTAAAATGTTTTGACCTTTAGCCCTCCTTTACAATGTATAGTTCATGTTATAATATGTCATTATACATTGATCCATTTTTATCTTAGAGGCAAATTTATTTAAATGATACCATATGTTAACACTTCTCTTAAAATAATTTGAATCCTTAGTAGAAGAGACAAGGTTTGAATTATGTGTGAATTACAAACACATGGATCACTTGAACAATAAATACATTAAAAATCCAAAAATCAATGTTAGATCAAAAAATTTAAGGCATAATTTGGCTAGGGTTTGAAATATTAATAAAGAATATATGGATAAAAACCATTCAAGAGCACGAGTCATTAATCTTTTAAGAAATAATTACATAAATTTTATCATTATGAATAAAAGTATGACATAAAACATAAAATGGTTGTAAATATAAATAAGGAATAATATTTCCACTATAGATTAGGAATTTAGACCCCTAAGCCAAGAATTTTGAATAAGATTCAATCTTAGAATATTCTATTGAAATCATAAGATATGATGAGCGTTTACCAAGAGCCCCTTATGAATCAGTAACAATTGTTTCTATTAAGATGCTATGGTCTTGTACTATGCAATTATCAATTTGAGAATAGAAACTTGGATTTAAGAGCATATAACAAATCATTGTTGGCTATTGAGGTGTTGTTATCCATTACAAATTTTCAAAAAAATTAAACATATATGCAACAAAATAAGATCCTATAGCCAACACCCAAGGTTTGGAATGCAGAATCTTAAAAAAATTCGAGAAACCCCTAAAAATGGAACAAATACAAAATAATGAAACATATAAAGTGAATAAAATTTAGAGCAATATCATGAAGAGATATAGAAAAATATGTAAATTCATATATTTGTTTAAATTTGGTAGCATAAATTGGAATAAAAAATGAAAACATTCATACCACATGAATCCAAATACACTAGGGTTTGTTAGGGGTGGTGGAGATAATCCAAGAACAAACACACATGTTCTAATTCCACCTGTTAGGATCTTGCTCCTCAGAAAGAGCACAGTATGATTACCAAATATAAGCAATTGAATATGCGGAAATAACCAGAAACACAAGTAACTAGAATTCACCAATAGCACAGAATATGAGAGACAATACACTATCTTGTATTAACACTTTACAGAAAAGAATACAATCAAAGAGCCGCCACACTCTTTCACCTTACAGAGGTTCGCCACACCTCAAGTGTACAGTAATTCTTCTCACACACACTCTCCTACACAAAAAATGGTCCCAACAACCAACTCACACACAGAATTGGTGTTCACCTCACCAACCAGTCAGTAATAACCATGCCGGTACACCAAGCACTCTATAGCACTTCAAGCTGATCTCTCATGAACCTGCAACCTGCAATTCAAAGACCAAACTTACATGTAGATCCCCAATGAGCTTGCAACAACCTGCAACTCACAGATCTTACAACTAGAAGGAACTCTTCCTTTCTATCTCTTGCGTTAAACAATACATGCCAATGGGTCTATAAATAGATCCCTAACTCAAACAATAACTTAGACTCTTAATTTAGACAATTATCCTCGCAGCCCAAGACTCTAACTGGTCTCAACATGCAAACTCTTCGTTCACTTAACTAACTGTCCGTGAAACGAGCAGTTCTGGAACACACAGGCGACCGACGTCGGTCCCTGCTTGTCTGGTTCTGCCGATGTCGGCTGACTTCCTGCTGTCGCCGGTGGCCTTCTGCACTGGTCTCGACCGACGTCGATCCTGCTGCCGACGCCGGTGCTCCTGGATCTCAGCAACCTTTTGTTCCACTGTTTGCAAAGGGTTGAAGCTTTTAGCTCCACAACCTAACAGGGTTTTTAAAAAAATTAGAAATTATATTGACCTCAGGATTGGAATAAAATGAATCAACCATAAAATAGAGTTAGGATTTAAGATATAAGAGCATGCTTTACAATTAAACCTATGAGGTATGAGGCAATTTAGATTCAACAAAATATGCAACCCTAAAGGGGTGCAAGATAATACGAGTTCACCAAAATATAATTTGTAAATAAATAAAATACATTTAATTAATCGTCCACGATACATGTAAAATATATTAATAATACTAATTAATAAATGGAACAACAATATAGAAAATATATAAAGATAAGAATGGCTTATTTATGTAAAATGTTGTAAAAGATTTGTCATTAAAATTTGAACTTAGAAATAAACACCTAATACTGTGAGTAATTTCACCTTAAATTTTGAATTTACTTGGACAAGGTTGTTAGAAGCATAATGTTTTCTCATGGTAGTTGCCAAGAGCAAAAAGTTCGCTCCTAGTAAAGTATCTACAAATTAAAATATGATTTTATAGGTTTATTCCCATGCTCTTTTCTTCCTTATTCTCAATTCATGTGTTGCAACTCGTATACTCATGCAATAAGTTGAATCTCTTTATTTTAGTATCAAGAAAAACAAGAGGCCCTATGTTAAGATTTGGGTGGCTAGTATCCACTAACTAGTTCTCTAATAGTCAAACCTCATGTAGTCAAATAATGAAATCACTAGGAACCTTGAAACAACAAAATATACCTATCATAATTCAATAATATACTCAATGCTAGATGTAATCGATGATGAAATGAAGCAAACAACATGCCTATTTATAGATGACTTTGAATTCAAATTCAAAAATATTGGCATTTATGCTAACTTCCAACATCTAGAAATGAGATTATGGCGAATGGGCCCATCAAGCTAGGAGGGAGTGAAAGAGAAGTTTAGTAAGACCATAAAAATAGTCATAACATGCTACCAAGACCGTAGAAAATGATATTGATAGGTTGCCATGACCATATAAAACAATCCTTACAATATGATCGAAGGTACAAAAAATATCAAATGAAACTATCTTGAGGGTTAAATAAAGAGTTTTAAATTTCAAAAAACAATCGAAATATCAATACCACCTAATTTAAACAAAAATAACTTTACAAAAATATAAAAAATCATATAAAGATCATAAAACCATTTTAACAAAGTTATAGTTATTGTAAAAGTAAATGTTTAATTAATATTTTTAAAGCTTTCTATAAATTTATATGGACAAAAATAACTTACTCAAATGCAAGAAGCTATTCCCTCCCTACCTTCCGCACAAAAAATAATGTTCTAGAACGATTTGATAAAGCTTATTGGTCCAATAATATTAGGAAGCCATTACCTCCCTACCTTCCACATAAAAATTAATGTTCTAAAAAAATCTTGATAAAACTTATTAATCTTCAGCAAATAATGAAGCCATTCCCTCCCTACCTTCCACACAAAAATAATGATGTTCTAAAATGTTTTGATAAAACCTATTGATCCAATGGTCTAAAGCATTGAGAATGGTTTGATAAGAAATGGTGGGCAAAATTTATACGAAATTTCAAACCTTTTTAAAATCTGGGTAGAAGAAAGGCAAAGGATATTAAAAGTGTCCAAATTTGTTCAAAAAGGCCAAGTCTTTAAAGGTGGATCCAACTTTGTTCGCCAAGTGGGAACTCGAATGATTGAGGGGGTGGTCTTTTCTCTACCCCACCTTGCTCAAAATTTATGGGCAAACCATTATGAGATAAAGTTATTAAGGGATTTGGTCGGGCTCAATTTTTAAATAAATTTGATAAAACGAATATTCTTCAATCAATTTTGTTGAATTTTTTTTGGTTAGGAGATAATATTAATTATGTTGATAAATATAATATATAATGACAAATTCAAGATATACGTTTTAATATTAATATATTTTGACATTTTTAAGATAGTTATATTTAAAATATTTGTAGTATTTAAACTGATAGACGTAACTTACAATAGGAATAACGACGGTGGTGGAGTGGAATAATGTGAGATGTCAATTAAAATCGTTGAAGTTAAATTTGACATCCATTTGAACACTACAAGGTAGTTTCATCCATTTAATTATCATATGAGAGTTATTCTTTTTGTTGGGAGAAGGGAGTTTTAAAATTGTGATATCTTGGACATACGATCGCATTTGGAGTTCATTTTTTATCATTTATTTTTCCAACCCTAACATAATGGTATAACTAGATTGAGGCCATCGATCCCCATTTAACAAGAAAATTACACAGAAAGTAATGGAATCATTGAAGGCATTACATGGAATCATCGAACTACATAGAATGTCATCATCTCTGTCTATATTTTGAAAATAAACATATCGCAGATTTACAATGTTGAGTAAGCATACATATAAATCAATAAGCACCTTTAGTATAGCAGGGACGAGTAAGGGACATCATCAAAATCACCCAAGGCACAATCCTACCCTTAACCGTTTGACTCTTTGTGTGAGGGATTTAGAGGGATTTGTGCCCTGGTGGATGGATATAAGCAACCATCATCGTCACCAATTATACAACCACCCTTTCGATAATTGAATGACCTTTAAATTTGATATTCATTTAAAAATCATCATAGAATAATTTTAACCTTCAACTTAATCGAAAATGTGTGATATCTTAGATATACAATAAAATTTGGAACATTTTCAGATTTTTTTTTTTAATTTAACAAAATGGGGACCACCCATTATTCTGAATTTGCCATGAACCTGGTTGGGAAGCACTCACAACTAAATGTTGCCGCAACTTTCCAGCCGCCCCACTTAGTCTTGATCGTGCAACAACGTGCCACTGAAAACTGAGTGGGATTCTTCAATGGGTACACTGATTATTTCTGCCCCTGCAACTTTAGAGGGACAATGAAAATGACGCCCACATTCTTCATGCTAAGAACAATATTTATCTTTCCTGTTTCCCACTCCCTATCAATTATTTAAGTTAACGTTTTCCTTAGTGTCTGATTAAATACTGCTGACCACCCAGAAGGAGCCAACACAGCACAGACATAAGTTAAGAACTATACACGTGTCATGCATCCGTGCAATCCCCATGTTCCACGTGGGCAACGTGATCTTCAACAATCATGGATCTATAAAAAGGGCCATTAATGGCTGAGTACTCTGCTACAAACATTATGGCATCCTACTACAGCTGCTCTCAGAGGTCTCTGTTTGCCATCCAGGTTCATACTTGTTCAATTTCTATAGAATTAATTTCTTTTTTGGCTATTTGGGTTTCATTCCAATTTGTGTTAATTGTATGTATCTCTCTGTTTTACAGGCAAATAAATCAGGGACAGTGTGGAATTATGCTTCTGCAAGGCCAACTATGAGCTACAATAATATAGTGAGAAATGAATGTATTTTTCTCTTGGGGTCTGCAAAAGTCCTGCTTCCCAAAACCACCCAAGTCCATTACACTATATGCCCAAGAAGTATGCCTGTGGCTGTCACTACAGCTTCATGTTAGTATGACACCCAATCTCTGCCATTATTTGTGAATCTTGTATGAGTTGTCTTAATGGTGTTGCTGTTGTCATAAAATTTGTATTGATTATTAGATTCTAACTTCTTCTGCATTTTTGGAAATAATCTAGTGATTTCTTAAATACCCATGTTTGGATTGCTTCATAGTTGACATTAGCTTGCTGAGTTAGATCCTTGTAGAAGATTGAACAAACTGCCCACAAACTCAATGTTGAGTGTTGACTATTATGAAAGATGCTTTTGGATGAACACAATGTTTATGGAGATCCTTGTTTTTAATGCTAATGGTAGGCTGTTTGTGTTGATGAACGATTATCCCACCTTAACAGCATATCATACTTAATTTGTTTTGCAGTAGCTGGAAATTCACAGATTGCTAGCAGCATCTTTACTTTTGGAACAGCACTAGTCATTCCATTCTACACTCTTATGGTTTTTGCTCCAAATACACAATTGGTAAGTTTTCTGAGATTATTAATTATTCACTGATGTTTGTTGCCGGTGATGAAATCTCCACCCAATGCATGCTGCCCAGAGGTTTTGAATTGGTGCAGCTTCTGCCCCGTAACACCATTTTCCTCCCCTTTTCCCGAGGAAAAAACAACAATAGAATGAAAAGTGTTCACATTCCTCAGTTGAAAATGGATCTGGACGCTGGAGGGACAAAATAGGGTGAAGGATATTTCAAGTTCATATTCTCTTAGACAAATTCTTCGATTGTGAAATATCTTGCCTGATCACAACTTTAGACCAAAAAACTCCAGTGTTGTTTTTGTTTAAGCCTCTAGGTGACCTTTTTTTATAGATCTTGATTCATGCAACTCAGCCCCAGAACCCATACTAATCTCTCAGCTGTCTATCTTCCCATTGTTAGCCTGTATCTTTGATGAATTATCACCAGTAGATTTCACCCCTCCTGTTTCTTCACAACTCTGATGCCCTGTTCTTCCTCTGTAGGCGGCCTTCAGGGATTGCCGAACAAGATAGAACACCCTAGTTTACATAATTATGTTGTAGGAGCGGAGCACCATGTTCTATTTAGCACTGATTCCCCTTCTAGTCATTCAACACGGCATTGAGAGAGGGGAAGAGGGGCGAGGGGCAAGTGAAGAAGGGAGGCAAAGGGGAACGAGGGGGGGAGAGAGAGAGCAAACTCTGAAGGGGAAAACTCATCTGAGTTTCTTGACTGTCACTTTTAGTATGAAAACATAACCAAAACAATAGATTGATCACGGATTAGAATCAATCATTGAGAGAGGGGAAGAGGGGAGAGGGACGAGGGAAGGAAGGAGGGAAGGGGGAAGGAGGGGGAGAGAGAGATAGCAAAATCTGAAGGAGAAAACTCATCCGAGTTTCTTGGCTGTCACTTTTAGTATGAAAACATAACCAAAACAATAGATTGATCACGGATTAGAATCAGTTTTAGACCAAAATAAAATGTCAAGAACAAATATTGAAAATAACGACAGGGTTTCCTTCAACAAATCTTGTGGCCTCTCATAATCCTACTGAAGATGGTTCGTTAATATTTTCCAGGCAGTTCAGATTTTCCAGGGGTGTCAACCCTGATTGTTTTAATTCATTTATTTCCCAATTATATCACATATTTTGAATGGGCATTTAATTCCTTGACTGTGTTGGTCTGTTATTCCTCAGTGTTGGATTAGAATTTTCCTTGAAGCTTCTCCAACCACACCTTGGGCTGTTATTAATCGGTTTTGGAAATGAATTGGACTTTGGGTATAATATTTGTGTTTCCTAGACCTCATTTATCCCTTGGAAGTGTGCAAATGCGCCAAACCACCACAAGAATTCCTTTCAAACCCCCTTTCTTTCCTCAAGAATGTTCAACAGCACCTTTAATCTTTTGTACTCTATTTGAGAGGGGCATAGACAAGCAGAGTAATAAATGTGCCATGCTACTAGGGTTTTATCCAAACTCCTGATTTTCTCAACTAACAAGAGTTCTTGATTATTCCAGGTTTGGATCTACTTTTCAAATTTGTTCTTTACCCACTTCCTTAGTTATGTAGTTTATTTGTCAATTCATAGGGAATACCCAAGTAATTTACATTTTCACCCGGCTTTATAGATTGTCCACATTCTGTTCAGCGAGTTAGGTGGATCAATTTGGCTAATAAGGTCTTTAATTTGTTTTTTAGTCTTTGGAGAAACTGCTTCCAGGAAAAAACAACTAGGGAATATCTCATTTCCGTTTGTGTTTTAGGAAAGGACTATGAAATGTTTCCCAGATGGTTCATACATGTTTCCATACTCTGAACATTTTTGGGTATGGAAAACACAAATGGGTAGGATTTTCAGTGAGATAGTCCCCAAGCTTGCTTGATATATTTTTCTGAGCTGTTTTGATCTTTACAATTATCGCTTCCTGTTTTCAACATGTTGAGACTGTTCTAATATTTTCAAACTCATGTTAACCATGTTACACTGCCCAAGAGTTTTGTTGATTATATTAGTGGATCAGTCCAACGCAGTCATGCACCTCAAAGTCATCTGACACAACTTTTTCTGGGTGTGTGATTTATTCGATGAGAGTAGCCGAGGGCATCTACCGACTATTTTGATAGTTTCATCCAAGTTTCATGCATCTACCATTGTTCTACACTTTTAATAATTGTGCCTCTAAACTATTGGAGGGAAAATCCAATTTGGCCTTCTCCAGACCTGCTGTGAATACAAGACCTTGTGGACCCCTTCTGAAATTTAGACGTTTAAGAACATTCACATATTCTTGCTACTAATGTCAATACTTGTGGTAAGAGACCGTTTGGAGTGATAAGAGGATCCTATCATGAAGAAATTAGGTAGAAAAAAAATGTTCTGTTTAGGACCTTGGATGCTAATTGGATATGCAAACAAGAATCATTTGGTGGTATGAGGGTAATGTGAACCCTACTTTACACTAGATTATCTAGCATAGATTTTGCCTCTAGTCCAAGTGTAACCTATCCTATATGTAGCAAAACTAATTCGTCCTTGGTTTCGGTGGAATAGGTGGGCACCAGTGGACCAATCCTATGTGTAGCAAATTTCTAGCTCCAATATGGTGCAATAATTAATTGTTTTTTTGGATCATTTAAGACTAATCTTACAACTTGAGGTTTCATGATCGTATATGCCTGTTCTTAACAAGCTTTTAGAAACCCTGTTAAACTGTAAGAAGCAACAATTGATAGTTTTCCTTCGTTTTTGTGGAGTAGGTGGCTGCCAAATGAATGCAAAATGGAGTGTACCTCTCGTATATGTATCAAATTTCTAGCTTCCATATGGGACAATAAATAATTGCTTTTTGGATCATTTCAAGACTACGTTTACAACTTGAGGTTTCATGATCATATATGCCTGTCCTTACTAAGCTTGTAGAAACCCTGTTAAACTGGGAAAAGCAACACTTCATAATTGTCCTTGTTTTTGGTGGAATAGGTGGATGACAAATGAATGCAGAACGGAGTGAAACTATTCTATATGTAGCAAATGTCTATCCCCCTTATGGGGCAATAACTAATTGTTTTTTGTATTATTTCTAGACTAATTTTTATAACTTGAGGTTTTGTGCGTATATGCCTGTCCTTACTAAGCTTTTAGAAATTCTCTTCAACTCAATACTTCCGAACAGGAAACCCCAATCAGATGACTACCTTTAAACTTATATAGGTTGCCTTTAGTAGTGCCATCAAATTTGACCTTACATAACCAATCGGCAGGGTGACCAAACTCAATTTAAGCTTTGTACAGTGTGTTGCCTTATTCCATTCACTCGTTTGTATTTGTTCTTTTGATGTTTTGTTTTGCATATGGCTATCATGTTTTTATCATGTATATGGTTTTGATAGGAGTGTGATAAATCTTTATTTGGATTTTGTTTTTCTGGTTATGCAGACAAAAAGATCAGTGGAAAGTAGCATTCCATATATAGTACTAGGAGCTCTGTACACGTATCTGCTTGGCATTTCCTGGACGTCAGAAACGCTACGCTTGATGTTTGCAAGCAAATACTGGCTCCCAGAGGTATATGTTGAAGATTTATGTTGATTGGATTGTGAATTTCCTCTTTAGTTTCTGCATTTTTGGTTTGCCAGTCCCATTTTGTGCTTGCTTTAATTAACTAATACAAAATGATCTTTATGAAGTGATGCCCTCTACAGTTACCTGGCATTACAAGGATGTTTTCAAGTGATTTGACGGTAGCTTCTGCCTGGTTACACTTGTTAGCTGTTGACCTGTTTGCTGCAAGGTCCATTTTGACTCAACCCTCATTTATGTAGTATTGTAAGAGAAAATGAATAAATAGTTCTTCAGTGATTTATTCCATTTATTTAGCTTCTCCATATTCTACATTCTAATGCAGCTCTTAATTTGCTCCTCCAAAATGAAGTTCTTCCCATTACCTAATTTTTTTTAGTCCCATCCCAAATTTCCATAGAAATGATTTCTCATTTGTTGGATGTCAAAAGAATTAGACTTTTCAATCGATTTCAACTGCTCTTGAATTGTAAATGGGTAGGCAGCTTTACATCTACATGTGTATTATTTGAGTGGATTGCTCATGTCTTAGAAACCTTGTTTTACAGGCAGGTATTTCGGGATGGCTTGAAAGATGGCATTGAGACTCGGCACTCTATCATATTATGCCTCCTCTTTTGTCCAATCGGAATCATGTCACACATGGTAACAAAGGTAATTGTTGAGCAACAGAAACTCCTAATAGAGGATGAGATCTGATCTACCATGGAAAACTTGATGGTGCATGCAACTCGTCTGTTCCACAAACTTCATCAATTACCTGGGCACTTAGAGATCCTTTCTGTGTTTTTTGATGATGTCTCCCTTCTTGGGTATACAAAAATCGTGGATTTTAGTATTTTACCATTTCCCATTACCAGTCATCAATGTTCTGGTGGATAAATATCCTCACATTTTTGTTGTATGGGATGTATTTGTTGTTCCATAATTGGGAAAATGTCGACCATGTTGTTGTCACAAAAACCCACTGTCATATTGAGTCATGCTCATTGTGTATGTGCAATGAAATTGAGAATTCCAAAATTCAAGCTGTGTCTTTCATCTGAACATTTTGGGGTCAATTGGTTTCCAGTGTGGGAAAATGTCTCGTCTTAATTAGGCCCCAATGGCCTTCCAATGATGTTTAGTTTAAATTGTAAATGGATAATAAGTTACATTTAGAAGCAATGTTGGTTCCGTATGACCACTGATTTATCAGAAGATCTGTGGGCCTGAATATGACCCATTCTATTCATATATTCTTATATTGTTAAATGTTATTTATCACGATCATTTGAGTTTTAGAATAATATATACTGTGCTAAAAGGGAGCCATGTACTCGGACAAATAATTGGGCACTTCAATATATTTAATGCTACACTTTCAAGTTTTATGTATTGAGTAGGGTTTCTGCCACTGGTGATTTTGTAGGTAATATCTCACCTGTGGCGGATATCCAGAAGGGGTAGAGATGCAGCTGAAAGTGCTGCAGCAATTTGTGGGGAATGATGGGAGTAATCTCTTTCTATATATTTTCTCCATGTAGTTTAAAAAAAAATTCAAAAATCTTTTAATTTATTCCACCAGAATCTGTGGGGAACGAGAGTAATCTCTTGAAATATAGATTAAACATTATCTTCTTCCATTTTCATGGAAAAAACAAATCCTGTTACTTCATTCCGCCATGGCTACGGTAGGAATATTGATCGTGTACATATTTTGGTGTATTTTATTTTTTCCCACTCGCAGTGGAAGAATTTTTTCTCCAATTCCGTCGAACTAGAATATGAATGAATGAATGGTTTTAATAAAACCGACGTGGCTGGTAAAACCATGGGCATCTACTCATTTATTTAGAAGAGGTAGAGGCATTGTGGTTGCCTGGGTTTAAATTTGGCTGGCGTTTTTAATTACAGTTATTCATTCCACTTTGACTTTCAAAAGTTCATACGATCCATTTTTATAAAAGAAACATAAAAGAATAATTATATATTTATTGTAAATATTATTATAGGTTTTAAGGAATTTTGACAGTGTGTTGGAATTTTCCTTTTTCATTTCATAGTATTTAAAAAAAAATTAAATAAATAATAATATTTAGAAGATCAAGCAAGTTATAAAATCATATGTTTATAGAGAGTGTGTTATGCATTTGTCATGTCCGATATTGAATAGGGTTCTTTTCCTCGGCTATTGATCTAAAACTCGAAAGCTTTGATTGAAAGATAATTCAAGAAACAAGAACAAAACAATTCAAATAATTCGATTTTTGATAAGAAATGTTTTATTGATCAAATTTGCAGACCCAAACATATGCTTATCTTTAAGAAGAGATGTCTAATTTCGATTTCGGGTTACATCTTCATTTATACATGTTTTGAAGGTGTGGGGAAGAAGTGGAAGGTCACCAATCTCGAGGGAGATGAATTGGTTCGACTTCCACGATTTACAACAATACAAAACTCGAGGAATTATTATTTTTAGAAACTTATTATTTTTAGATTGCACTACTAAAATTGAAATTTGTGACACTTTTGTTGGGTTTTAGAGGGTCAAACTTCATTGAGCGAAGCTCTATGCCATCTCATGATGTTCCCCTCATTATTAGCTTTCCAATGGTTCAAACGGTGAGTCAATTGGAGCTACGGTGCAAAAGTTATGGCTCCCGAAAGTTCTGTCATCAATTGGGGTGGACCCATCACCCGAATTGTCATCTGAATTGTTGTCCAGATCATTCCTCCCTCCTTGAGAAGCAATGGTCCCCATTGCATCAAGATTTGTCATCAAGTGTGATAGTTTTACTTCGATTTGATTCCCGATGCATACTTGGAAGGGACTGTGATTTATGGAACTGTGCAGGGCTCGATTGTTCACCATTTCTATCTAACCATCAGTGTGTGGATGGAAAGCCGTGAACTTTTTCAGCTCGGTATCTATTTGCTTCTGTTGTTGTGTTGTTTGTGTAGTCAAGACTGTAACATCAGCCCTTTTGGATACATGTGGCTTGACCACAATGAGAACAAATTTTTTGGCACTAATCAGAGAGACAGAGGTAGAAGGTGGTACTTTTGGTACCCTATAGCGCTGTGTTCCAAGAGTGAGAGTGATCCTTCTATTTCTTGATTCATATATACCATGTCGATCATACATGAATGGCTAACCAAATAGTACATCACTAACATCTAAATTGACCACATCACATAAGACCTCATCTTGGAAAGGTTGTATTGCATATGAGAGAAGACATTGGTGGGTGACACGGAGGTTTCTCCCTGGACTCAACCATCCAATACTGTATGGTTTTGGGTCAGGTTTCATGGACAGATTTAAGCTTTTCACAACATTAACAAAGATTAAATTCTTTTGACTTCCACTATCAAGAATGAAATGCAGAGGCTTACCTTTCACCCATAACTTAGAGTGAAACAACATTTCCTTGTCATCTAGCATCTCGTCGTGTGTGTGTTATAAGCAACAATGGCTTCAGGATCAACGTCTATAATTTCTTCTTCAACCTCTTCGACTGCAGGGTCTATATGAGGTAGAGCAATAAATGTTGAAGATTGTGACTCAGAAAGCAGTGATTTGATAGCTCGACATTCTTCTTTGGAGTGAGTTATAGATTTGTGATAATCACACCACTTTCCAGTCTTTTCTTCCTTTTGCTTCCAATTTTGGCCTCGTGTTTGACCTTTTTTGTCACTTTTCCATTTTGAAGACTGATTTTTTATATTCATTCTTCCATGTTTCTGCTCAATCTTCATTGCAAACTTGTATGCCTCACCGATGGTTTCCAAATTGAAGAGTTTCATTTCTCCCCGTATGTACCATTGTAGTCTGCCTCGATATTTAAAAACCTTGTGTTTCTCACTTTCTTGGATGCCCAATCTCGCAGATAGAGAATGAAAAATGTCAGTGTAATTTTGAACACATTGTTCCTTACCTTGGTGAAGTTGTTGCCACTCTATATATAGATCGTCATATGCTCCAATGGGGTAGTATTCTTCCTTTATAGCATCTATGAAATCATCTCATGTAGGTTCCGTCTCAAGGCCAATATCATCTGCACTGAATCTCTTTTTGTACACTTTCCACCAATTTTTGATAGGGAATGATACTTTCATAAAAGCAAAAATAATCTTCTCTTTATTGGTGAATTTATTACAGAAAAATAAGATGACAATTGATCCAACCAATTTTTTACTGCATCAGCATTGATTTTGCCTTCAAATGTAGGGATATCAAAATTTCCCTAAACCTTGAAGGGTGTTGGGGCACTAAAAGGATGTGCGGGTGCAGATGAGGAGCCAGAATTTTTCATCGAGATTTGTTGGAGAATTTGAGCAAATTGTTGTAGCATCTGCGTTTTTTTGTTGTTGGAGGGCTTCATTCACCATTTTCTTGAAAGGATGGGATGCCTCGGTGTTGTCCGCCATTTGAAGTTGTTTGGAGCGAATAGGTGGATATTCTGTTGATTCTATTTTCCACCCAAGCTTCTTGTAATCTGACCTCGTCCTCGAGATCAAACACACTAAAGACAAATCGCTCTGATACCACTAATCCAAAACTCGAAAGCTTTGGTTGAAAGATAATTCAAGAAACAAGAACAAAACAATTCAAATAATTCTATCTTTGATAAAAGATGTTTTATTGATCAAATTTGTAGACCCAAACATATGCTTATCTCTGAGAAGAGATGTCTGATTTTTATTTCGGGTTACATCTTCATTTATACATGTTTTGAAGGTGTGGGGAGGATATGGAAGGTCACCAATCTCGAGGGAGATGAATTTGTTCGACTTCCACGATTTACAACAATACAAAACTCGATGAATTACTATTTTTAGACTGCACTACTAAAATTAAAATTTAGGACACTTTCATTGGATTTTAGGGGGTCAAACTTCATCGAGCAGAGCTCCATGCTATCTCACGACGTTCCCCTCGTTATTAGCTTTCCAACGGTTCAAACAGTGAGTCAATTGGAGCTACGGTGCAAAAGTTATGGCTCTCGAAACTTCTGACATCAATTGGGGTGGACCCATCACCCAAATTGTCATCTGAATTGTTGTCCAGATCAGCGATATATATATATATATATATATATATATATATATATATATATATATATAAAGAGAGAGAGAGAAAGAGCATGTCCAACATTGAATAGGATTTCTTCCACCTACATGTCATATTGTCACTCTTATCAACTTTGTGGGACACTGTTAGTTACATTTATTGCCTTTATTTTTTTGGCTTCCACACTTTTTGTGGTTCTTTTCTTATTTAATGCGCTCTCCTTAGGGGCTTGTGTCATTTGATACAACACCATTGGGAGAAAGCAACCATGGTGTTAAAGTGAGAATGCAAGTTTGTCCCCAAAGTATACCACGAGGTAATGTACCATTTCTCAGAGTTCTCCTCTTGATATTTTGCTTGATTTATCTACTTTTGATACTGCTTGCGAGTGGATGGAAATCCACACCCTTACTGGCTATTTTTTGGGCCAAGTCCTAGTTCAATTTATGATTCGAAGTTGGGTTCAAACCAACTGGTCACCTCTTGGAGTGAAACTGGTAGGAATTCAAACCCTGACCAAGGGTTTTTTCCTCTTCAGGTTTGACAACTTGAAACATTGTGTCACCATTCATAAACATGGCCCAGTGTATGTGCGAAGCTCTTTGCTAGTCTTGTCATTGTGGACAAGGGATTTGTCGTTTCGAATAAAACCAAGCTCAAATTCCCTATCTAGATAGAATTCAATCTGTCCTGGCTATACGTTTTTCGCCTTCTTAGAACAAATGGTAAAACCCCTAGGATGGTTTATTTGTTTTGAGATAGATTGATTCTTTACCCCCCATCTTCAACATTGGGTTCGTAGAAGTGGACCTTGCTCAAGACCTCTAGGAAACTATTGACATCTAGATAGGCAACCAACATTTCACTAAAAGGGTTTTATACATTAACCTTCCCAATACTTGGTTTCATTGCCAGGCCTTAGACCACATGATTACAGATTGCCCTCTAATGGCTAACTCGAACCCACCACCCAAAGTGGAAACAGATGTGGGCAGGGGCAAATGATGGCTAGCAGGTGGCGGGGAGGAGAAACAATCTAAATAATTGGAATGCAAAAGCCCCTGCAAGCAATATTGAGCCTATGGTTCTAGTTAACGCCACTTCATCAACCTCAACCCAAACCCTTCCTTCTTTGCCCCTATGCCAAACCCTTGTCCAGTCATGACAAGTGCTCCTCAGGTTGTCAATGCCATTTTGAAAACCCCAGAGTTTGTACCCACTGGGTTCTCTTTTTATCAAATGCAAGATTCACAGATGCCCTCAATGACCATCCCAACTGAAAAATCACAAGAAATCCTTCCCTCCCCACATAGGGAAATGACTTGTTGATCAAGGACTCCCTTACTTAGCAGTGAGGATAATGTGTTTGTTCAGCCTGAGAGGCAGTCTCTTGAGTTTGGGGATTTTTTCATAAGCAGACATGCCTCTTATTTTAGCAACAACCGCTTTGCAGCATTAGAGGGCCCAAAGGGCGAAACCATGAACCTTGATAGTTTATAATGAATGTGTTCTCATGGAATGTGTGCGGATTGACAAACCCAACATGGAAGTTTTTAGTGTGGTGTAGTTTTCATAAGTTTTTAGTTATGCATATCTTGTGCATGCAAGAAATTAAAATTATCAATTTTGCACTACAGATGGAAACTAACATCATCTGGCCTAGTGCTACTTGTCATATGTCTAGACACAAGGTGGGGCGTGGTGGATTAATCACCTTGATTGTTCCATTCTATGCACCTTATGTGATTGATTGGGGAATATACCCATCTAATCGTACCATTTGGATGGTTTTTAATTTTGATTGTTAGATCCTCGGTATTATGAATCTTTATGCTTCCAACTATGTTGTTGAAAGGATGACTCTATGGAGATGGATAGAAGATTCCCTCCCCATGACCCACTGAATAGTTTGTGGGGATTTTAACATGATTGAATCTGCAGAGGACAAAGAAGGGGTCCTTCCAATGTAGTGGTGTGTTGGTGAGAGAGATCATGTAACAAATTTGGTTTATTTGAACCGAACCATCATCATAAGAACTCTTCCTCTACAACATGGTTCACCTAGTCTAATTATCACCAAGGATCTGAGCGAGTGCTAAAAAGACTCGATCAATCCCTCCTCTTGGACCATAATATTTTATCTATTGTCCAAAAATTTGATCGGTCAGTGAGTGTTATTCTTGATGTCCTTCTCTCTTATCACCAACCCATCTAGTTTACTATGGAATGGACCACTCCTCGTACCTATAACCAATTCTACCTGAATACCTCTCATCTTCAACATCCACAAACTCTTGCTCACATTAAGAGGGTTCATAATCTTGCCCCCCGTCCAACTAAAGAGTCTAGGTGGATTTCCTATTGGGAAGTTGCCATCTCTCGCACTACCAGCTTTCTCACTTTTTTGGTAAGCAATTGGCTTTCATCAAAAAATGGGCTAATGTTTCCACTATGAGACAATTCACTCACCTTTCTCAAGTTTTAAGGTATACCCCTCTCAGTGAGACTTTACAGAACTAGATGACCACTCTCAGACAACAAATAAAACTTGTCGAACTCCATTAGGCCTGTGGGGTCTAATTGCAAGCTCACCTTCACTAGCTAAAAACTAAGGATAGAGTATCCAAATATTTTTTCAACACCCTAAGGGCTCGAATTTTTCCACTCAAATAAAAGCTATCAAAGATATTGGAGATCATTTAACCAACCTCCCAAACATCTTTCACACTTTTGTTAGGCATTATAGACAACTTTCCCAAGTTGAACCTTCCTTGGAGTCCCAAAAGGTGGCTTTGCAGGTATGCCTGGATGTGGTCCCATGCAAAATCTCTCCCACTCAAAAGAGTACCTACGACCAACTCTATCCATCTAAGAATTGCACCAAGTGGCAATGGTTATGGCTCAAGACAAAGCCCCTAGGTGGATGGGTTTCCTTGTGAATTATATCAATCTCTTTGAGAATATTCTAGCCCTAATATGGATAAAGTTTGTCTGGAGGATCTCTCCCAAGGTTCTTTGGGTTAGCTTATCAACAAAAGTAACATCAAGTTCATTCCCAAGACTAAGGATCCTGAAGTCATTTCTAATTGGTGGCCTATTACTCATTTGAATGTTAATTACAAGATTATTGCTAAAGCCCTAGCCCTTAGGATTAGTTATTTGTTTTCCATTATCATCCAATCTGAACAACTAGGTTTATCTGAGGGTGTTACAAATTGGATAGCATCTTGGTTATCTAGAAAGGCATGGAATGGGCTCACACCTCCCAACAGAAAGCCTTGTTTATCAAAATTTACTTTGAGAAGGCCTATGGCATAATTGAATGGCCCTTTATTTTAGCCATACTTCAGGGTCTTGGGTTTGGCCCCATATTCATTCTCTTTATGAGAACCCTTTTTCAGGATGCCTTTGCATGCATCACCATTAATGGTCATCAATCTGAGAGCTTTGGTTTGTTTTGCTCTATTAGACAGGGGTCCCCTTTTTCTCCTTCTCTCTATGTGCTTGTTGTTGAGGGCTTTGGTTACTTGTTAAAAGACTATACTAGCAAAGGGCTTATTAGAGGCATTTCCCTGCCCATGTCTACTCATAATCAACATGTTAATGGTCACTTTATTGATGATTCTTTCCTTACCCTTCAAGGGGATGGAAAAGTGGTCTAGAATGTCATGGAATGCCTCAATTCTTTTTTCTCTACTTCAAGATCTAGTATCCAGTGGGCTAAAACCTAGTGCTATTTGCAAAGGTACGAGCCTCTTCCTTCTTGTCTCAGTAC
>JARHVA010000190.1:1942500-2040000 GCA_037957365.1 Torreya grandis
TTAGGGCAACATGGGTTGATATCTATGTAATTTGGAGGAACTATTACAATAAATAATAATAATATTAATTAATATAATTTGCAAATAGGGGCATTATGCTTAACTCCCAAAACAATCACTTGGAGCTAATCGCTTCGCTAAATATGGACTCAAAAGCTAAGAAGCTTGTTGAGTTTGATCACCATCATAACACAATCAATGTTGTTAATGATTGAATCGAGTGTCCCTTGTCACATTCCCTGAGGCATTTGTCTTTGATTTTGGTAGCTCGATGGTATAATGACTTGGGATGGCATATGGCATTCATTTCGTGTGGCAGTCAAAATGTGTGAACTATTGTTAATACTGCCATTGCCCATCCATCTTGGTCATTGTGAGCTTTGTGTGGGTTGATAAACAAGTTAGCGGAAAGAGGAGAGCTATTAGAAACATGGAAATCCCTTCAGTTAGCTCAGGCCTTCCAAGCAAACTAGGTAGAGTAAAGGCAAAGATACAACGATCAACACAGTCAAGGAGATGAACTCGAACATGCTTCACGAATACTCTATATATGATGTGCACCACTCATTTTTGGTACTAGTAAATGAATTAAATTTGTGGTGCTTGTTGAATTCCAAAAATCTGTTGGATAAGAAAACAAGAATCATAGCAAAAGAAGCATTGGATTTTTGGCAGAAGGCTCTTATAAAAAGGGTGAAAGATGAGAAGTTTTTTAATTAGATGGATACCAATATCTTGCATCCACAGTTATCAGTGAGGTTGGGTAGGGGTGATTTTGTTGACTCAATCATCCAAGCTATGGAAGACCCAAGACAATCCAACCCCAAGTTAGACACGCTCAAAGTTGCACAGCTTATTGGCATTCAAATGGTCTTGTTTAGTGCCAACAACTCATTGGTGGTTCACGAGAACGTTGGGAACTTTTTAAATGTGGTGGAAACCATGCCGGATTAGGTTTGAGTTCTTATGAAATCCATGGCAATGGACAACAACACTCAGAGCTGTAAGTTGAGTGTCATTTGTGACAGACTGGGTATCTTGAGGATAAGGATGATTCTAAGCTTGTAGAGTCATTGGCAGCACTGATCATTGAAGAGGAAGCATGCAAAGAGGGTCCAATGGTTGTGGTCTCCAATTATTCTGAGGATGTTTAGTTTCTCTTCAGTTTTGTTCTTTTTCATACTATGTACTTCAGATACTATTTTCAATGTACTTGTCAAAAACACTACTAGTTTTAGTAGCTTCTTGATATATCTCCTTGTTTCATTAAAGTTTTTGGAAATATTATAATACACAAGGTTTACCCTTTTTTTTTTGTCTATCAAATAAAATATTAAATAAATATAAATAATGAAATGTGAAATTTAACAATAAAATTATATATTAAGTGGAATAGTGATATGTATGTAAATTAGAGGAATCATGAAAAATAAATAAATAATATATATGTTAGGTTTTGTGCTCCAAAATATATTATGTTAATTTTTAGTGGTTAGTTGGGGCATATATTTCCTAATAAGATTCTTATTTAATAAATAAAATAATATTATATTATATAGTAGATTAATGTTGGTGTTAATTTATGTTAGTAAATATAAAGACGTGCAGTTGGTTAGACTATTGTCTTCTATATGTAAATAATGAAGACAATTTATTAAAATTTTGTATGAATGTAATATGATGGTGATCAATAAATGAGGCGTTATATGAAATATATATATATATATATATATATATATATATATATATATATATATATATATAATATGATAGTGATTCATAAATGAGGAGTAGACTATTTATATAAAATACTTTTTAAAAATAATGATATAGTTTTTTCACTTTTAACCCTGCTTTAGAGTTTAGATTAGTGATATCAAAACTAATGATGGAAAATGAGTCCTTGAGGACACCGAAGCCATATAAAAGTCATGAAAATTTCCCTAAAGCATGATGCTATGGAGGAGTTTTCCCTAAAGAAGTAGCCTAGTAAATAAGAACTTCATTTTTTAAAATTTATCTCAGCATAGAGCTATTGGAAGCCTACTTTTAATTCATCTAGGTTGCTATAGGAGTGCTTTAAATTTGATAGAAATTATTAAATTATTGTTCTATGTTGAAAAATGTGTTGCATTCTTACATGGTGCTTGGGAAATATGAATATTAGTGTTAAAATACTTACTAGCGCATTGAAACAAGTGTTGAAATTGGTCTAGGGCATGGCAAAAAAGCATTCAACCTAATGTTGGCATATTTCACATATGCATGAAGCCCTGAAGCAATGCAGGAGCTAGAAGGAGTTTAACTCTGCAAAGCTAATGCGGTGTTGAAAATTTACTTGTTGGACATGATAGTATTCCCTGAATTTTTTTTCAAAGCATTGAAATGTTGGAGCATGGTACTAAAAAGGAAGATAAAGGTTGATAAAATATTTATTTTCTCTCAAGTGTGTGGGTCCCTCTATTTATTTTTATTTTTTTGCATAAATACTTGTTGGGTGTGGTTATTCTTTACTCGGGTTAAAATTATTTTTGTCATCCACCTACATAGAATGAAAAATATATATCACAAACTTTACAAATTGAATTATACCAAAAAAATAAAAATTGTATAATGTTTCTATAGAATGCATAATTAAGTTAGTTATTAGTCTCGAAGGGGATATTATGCCTTCATTTTGCTTTAATAGAGGATTAAATTTTGTTTTCTCAGTGAATCACATGTCATTTCACCTATTTAGAAATATGTATCTTATATAAACGAAGTGTAAGTTCTTTAACAAATCATATTAAAAAATATTATTTTATATATATTTTACATGTTATTCAAAACTTCATGTAAATCAAGGCTTGTGCAGGGTTATGCATCGCAATCATCATAGTGAGATTTTAATGATATCAACAAACAAGGTATTTATCATCTCTATGTGCCACAACTTGTTCGAAATGTGCAACAAGTTTATCGAGGAGATGACAACAAGCTAGATGCCACTATGCATTAATGGTATATTTATTCTTTTATAGTTTTATTTTTTAGTTCTTTCCTGTTCACAGCTTGTTTGAAATTCCATTCTTTGATTTTTAATATATTGACAATTCCTATCATCAATGCACATTTTTCCGACCACAAAACCATAAATCTATAATTTTAGCGTCAAAATTATCTACCAATAATGGAGGGTACAAAGAAATCTGAAAGCAAACGAAGTGCGAAGACTCCACCATTACGGCCGCTCACTCCATAAATGCTTTACAAAGAAAAGATGACAGGCCTAAAACAGATGAACATGATCACCATAATAGGGAGCTCAAAGCCGGTCTCTATCCTTTACAAGTTTATTTTTTTAATTCCTACTCATTCCACCTACAAGTGTTTCAAACCGACGAAGGATGCCTAATCTGCTATGGTGGAATTTATTATCGGATTTCATTTCAGCATTTACAGGGGATGTGGCAGAGATAGTGGTGCAAGTGCAATTGGAGGTGGTTGGGCACTGTTATGGAAAATGGCCAATTTTGATTATTCGGCTGTTCTAGGATTGTACAAAAAAATGGTTGCAGTAGGTGGGTGAATCTCCACTATGTGGATTTTACAACATTTAAATTTATAAAACCCAATAATTTTGTTATCTATGTTATTTCATGTATGAAAATTGAGCATTGGGCATTTAAAATAGAATAAAATGAAAACAAATCATATGAACAACACATGAGCATCATAGGATTAGGAATATATCCTTAGAAAATTCATTGGCAATAATGATGTTAGGATAAAATATGTTTCCAATTATTCTTTTGTTTCAACCTACAATTATGTTAGAATCAATTACAAGGATACACTTGGTTTGACCCATTGACCACCCTCTTTGAGGAGGCTAGTTAAAAAAAGGGGAACTTTCTCACCAAAATGAACACTAAGAGGTCTAGCCTCAAAAGAAATGGCTTTGTGCTTACGTTGTACATAGAGGGAAGGGGTGACATAGTGTTGGCTTCCTTTTGGATTCTACATGGTGGTTTCATAGACCTTTAGTGTTGTGGGCATTATTAAAATATTTTGTATCATATTAAGGATTTCAAAGAAATGCCTCAAATAAATGTATCTTATGGATTTCAATCATTTTTGAAGAAAGACATTATTAAATGCACACCTATATTTTAGGCAGGGCATCAAAATTGTAGTCTCATTTATTTCCTCTTATGAAATATTCTAGTATTGGAAGGACAATGTTGAATAATTAATTGTCATCTAAGTTTTTTTATGACATATAATATAAGGGCTATTGTTCTAAAATTTACATCCTTGTGATGTATTCCACACTTAGAGCAACTTAGTTTTGTTAGGATTCATTCATTATAGAGTATGACAATTAGATTGTTGCAACAAGACAATTGGGATATACAATGGAGGCCATCAAATGGGGTACAAACTACTTCATGAAAACTCATTATGAGCTTGAATTTCTATGGGGAGAGATAAACGCTGGATACTGAATACTAAATTAATGTCACCTGGTTGGGTCCCTTGTACAATATATTATATAATTTTCATATTGTCATTCATGATCTCCACAACTTGGTTCATTTTATTTGCATTCATTTGTGCATAGATTTTTGTTAAATCATTGATTGTTTCCTCTTGAACCTTTTTTTGCATGTTATGATGTATTGACCCCCAAAAAATGTTTGTAAAGTATAATTGGCTAGATAGTTATGAAATTACATTGTATTGGATTTTTCAAGTTGATGGATTGCTAAATGGCTAGCCTCTTGGACTAGAAACTATCAACATTAGAGTAAGAATAATGGAAATCAGAAGAGAAGCAGAGCTAACCCCATTTCATCTAGCCACGCCCAATTTCTTTTCATTTCCTTCATCATATCTTGATATAAAAGTTATCACTCAATATGCAATGCTATATCTGTTGTATTCACTTTTCACCTTGAGTTGGTAAGATGATGAATTAGCTTCTTAAGGATTTTTTATTTATTTGTATATATGGCAGTCCACTAGATCCTTTTTTCCAAATAAGAGCACCATTCTAGGGACTCACAGGTTTCCATCTTGAGCATACCACCATGTATAATGGGATTTCTAGTCATTCATAAGTTCAGATGCATATGACCCAGATTATATGTGGTCTGACAAGACCCAAAAATTGTCATAGCCTAAGAAAGTGGAAATATTATATGGAACATATGCATTCACCCTCTAGAAAAGATGACATCCCTTCACTGGGCCAATTTTTGAAGCATAGAGTCAAGTTGGAGTTTCTATCATTAGTACTTATCATGATTTGGGTAGCGCAGATGAATATTGACCTACTTGCTCCCAATTATCTGCCAGTTGTATAGATGCTCAGTCATAATGATTTAACACGGACATTTTTACTTTATGGAATAAAAAAAAAAATGTAAAGCAGACAAATATTCAATGTTTGATTTTCTTTCCACTATTATGTTCAATATCCTTGGGATTCCAATACCTAGTCAAGCCCACAGACATTCCAAAAACATCACTCCTGGGCATGGCCCAATTTCTCTGATATTATTAGTCGATATAAAAATTATTCACTATTTGTATGATGTTCATTTAAGTTTTGGTATTGAAGATTGATTGATAATATCATATACGCTTTGACAGTGTGGATAACATAACAAAATTGACACCAATGTGGGCTCTGGAAAATAAAATTTGGGCAAACGCACAATGTTTGTGCTAGTCACCAACATTGTTAAGATATTGGAATTTTAGGTAACATTTAATTTTATTTTGTGGTGTTGATTTTTTTCCCTCTCTCTGACATGCGGTGGTTGGATTTAATACCTACAACCTCTACACTGCACAACATTTATAGATGAATTATTTTCCACAAATCACTCCACCTCCTACCCTCCCTTAGTTCTAGAATTAGGCCTTTCGTATTCCTATTTTGAATACTCATTTTCCCACCGATGCCATTGCTTCTCAACCTGTTTATACTCAGTTGAATGTTTCAGTTTCTCTTCCCCCTCAAAATGGTTTTGTGGTTGCTTCACAGAGCAAAGAGTACTAGTCTCGATAAAACTCCCCGTAGGAACTTGGTGCTTTGTGCCCTTATTTTTTAAATTGAATATATTGCCAAAGGAGATGTCAATGTCAAGTTCCATTGATTAAATTTTGTATGTAATGCAATTTGGCATATAAATTTGAGTCATATTCAAGTCTAAAACTTTATTTTTCATTGGTTGTATAAAGGAGTTAGTAAGTTTTCTATTTTCATAAATGTAAAATCATTTTTTTAAAATTTCATAATTTATAATGTTATAGTTTATACGTATAAGATTTTTAGTATTTTTACTTTCCATAGAGAAAATAGGTGTGTAACTACTTGATTTGTAAGTTTTAGAATATTTTAAGCCTATAAAAAATGATTTGGAGGTCTCTCCTTGTTATTTTTTGTAAAAAAATGTATTAAAAAAATGGAGAAATAAGGAATGCAAAAATATATAATATGTGCATTTTTGATCGAATATGATACCTTGCTATTGCTCCAAATTTGAAAATGGGTTATTTTTATGATGAAACCATAAATGTAGCAATGTTCCCTACTACCAGTATTGTCAGAGACAAACAAGTTCCATTTTGAAGTTTAATAGGTCCCTGGAGATCGATTAGGCGACAGAGCTAGAAACTCACCCATCTTAAGTTTGTTGCTAACTCTAAGATTGAGTTTTGTTGCAGTGGTGTTTTTTATAGATGATAAGAGTTTGATGTTTATTTTTCCCAAATTTTGATTTTGAATTATTTTATGTCATTAATGAAGAGTAAACCATTTATTCGGTGATATTTTTTATTTCTTAGCTTCTCACCACTTATATGATAGGTGGAAGATGTATTAGTTTTTAATTAGTCATCGGTGATTGTACAACTGATAGGGTGTTACTAGCAACAATAGTGTTGAGCAAAGTGGTAAATGTTATTGGGCATCAAGGAGATGTGACATACTAAGGTACCAAATTATCAACAAGATAGGGTTGATGTAATTGTTTATCTATCCATGATGATACTCATACTACATTAAAAATGTAGATGGTTAGAGGGGATGAGTATGTTGAGGATGATGTTCATATTCATCTCAGAATTAAATGACATCATTTGTGTCAAGATCACAAAATTTGCATAAGTGACACCGATTGATAGGTATTAGGATGTACACAGGGCCATGTAGTAAATTACAATAGATATTATTGGATGAATTCATAGTTATTTGCTCCCCTTTAGATCAAGGGGGTTTGATGGGTCTTATAATCCAAAACATATTTGAGATACTAGTTATTAATGCTTATTCATGGCATGCATCTCTTAGTGAGTGTAGATGATATATATGGATTATATAACACCTTAGTCTTATACACTTGACGAATTTAGATCTTGATTATTCCTCTCAGTTTTGGACCTTTCTTGTTTTTTGAAGTCTCACATCTTCTCTAGCTTGTACTCCTTAGCCTATCTCTTGGTCCAACCAATCTTATTTTGATAACCCAAACCTTCTATCTTACCTAGAATACTTAAAGCATGCTTATCTTCCACCTCTGTAAGTTCTAATTATATACCTACTTTCATGTTCCCTGGACACTAGCATCCTAGATGTAAACCTACGTCGATGTAGGTGTCTTATTCCAATGCAATTATCCAATACCCTAAAGTCACATAATTACAAATGAAACATATCCTAATGGTCGACCTAAATGATTTAATGTGAGTTATTTCTCCAAAGGGATTGATATAAATATAAAATCAATCCTCATTCATTACTTACCTAGCATTTATACCAAAGATAATTCAAAATAGCATTCAATTGAGAAATACTTTCCTATTTATTCATATTTCCATATCAGTCATAGGGATTGCACATTTACAAGTATGAAGTACTAAAGGAGCATCCCAAGAACTCAATTTTCCAAGTTACACGATAGGTCACTATTGTACTTGCTTTTCACATATTGCATGATTCACACACAAGTTAACATGTAGGGGAGAACTACATTAGTCTGAGGCCCTCTTTGGAGTATTGGTTATGTAGGCAATGCTCATTGGCATAGGGGTCTTTGGGGTTAGTTTGATACCATGTGTCTACTAACCCATTTTTCTCAAGGTCACTATGAAGATGATGAACTAGGGGTTTGAATTTTATGAGTGATAGTCTATGACCTAGATCTGAATGCACTAGAGTGAATGCAAAGACAAACCCAAATACATCTAGGTGTTTGCATCCTTTTCTACCAAGTATTTTGTATAGGACACCTGTGTTAGGTTCAAACAGTAGCATCAATACAACTATCCAAGGTTGACACTAGTGTCTGCATCTCTAGAGGCACTTAATCTAGAATTTGATGACTATTTTAGAAACATATTTTAGTCTATTTCTTGACTATTCTAGATCCATAACTATGTCAACATCAGAACCAACTATATACATTACTTATTTTTCATTTACATATCTAGCATAGTTGTGCTTATTATTTTTATCGTATCTCAATTTAATGAATTTATCATATGTTATATATGAGTTTAACATTTAATTAGCTTGATATAGAGATATTTTTTCACCCTTGTACATTAGGCTATCTCTATCCCCTCCCTTTAACTTTAGATAACCCCAATCTAAAAAATTTAGGTTTAAACATTTAAACATTGGGGGAATCCACCTCTATGATCATAATGTACTTTTAGGTTATATCATTCTATGGTCACTATTCATTTATCATGTTTGAGCTCTTATGTGCTTACATATGCCTTTATACATGATTATATCTATCACAGGGTACTTGATATGCTATGCACTTGATGTTTTAAGGTAACACATTTGATCCATAAGCTATTATGACATGTTTATGTTGGTTGCTTATGATTTCCTTTATACACTTCCTTGAGTGTCTTGTTTTGATATTATCTTACTTGTCCGTGTATTTGAATATGCTCCCTTATTTATGGCCCCCATGCCTATGTATGCTTTCTTTGACATTTTAATATGTTATTATTTGTTGTATGGTCATTTTAATATGTTATCCTTGCTCTTGTGGACATTTGACTAAGTCATATCTATTTGATTGTGTGACATTTGAGCATATCCCTTATTTACAGTCTCCTTAGACAAGTGGGGGCATACTTTATAAGCATGTTATCCAAACTTATTCAATACTTCGCGCACCTAAATTTAATGAAGGAATTTTTGGAAACATGTCCTCCATATTAGCACTTATTTCAATTTTCAAAATTATCCATATATAGTGGTGGCATTCTTTGGAAGCATATTTTATACACTTAGTTTCTGAATTGGTCAAAGCACATAATTATATGATTCAAATTCACAGTTGTGAAAAAATTCTATACATTGGTACCATTGTTATATATAGTTTCAACATGAGACATATGTAAGGTGTATATGCTATGAAATATGCACCTAATATTATAAAATATAAATCAATTTAGAATTTCAAAACACTCTCAGGGACTGTCATCACCCACTAGGATGATTTTTATGGATTATATTGAGCCAATCTACTATATTAGTTGGTTCACTTTTGGTATGGTTGAGGTGATTAAATCACTCAATCTTGCCAATTTTTCAAGTTGGACATGATTTTATCATCCAACCTTATCAATTTGATAGTATGAATTGATTTTTTTCACTCATGCTTACCAAGTTATAAGTATGATTGGGTTACACAGTTGAACTAATCTCAACTGTTGGGTGGAAACTCACCTTTTCTCCAAGGTTGGGGGCATGCACCTTATAATCTATCTTTCTCTCTATCTCCTTAGATATATTTACTTTCTAGAATTATATATATTTGTCTTAATCTCAGTTTTAGAGCCTTACAATAATATATATTTTCAAATTGACTTGCTAATAGGAAAGGTAGTTACTTCAATACATAGGTGTACTCCTAAACCTTGCTCTTTCAATTTCAATTTTTTTCAAACTTTCAATGTTAGATTATATGCACTATTTATGCACTGTAACATGATCTTGGTTGCAATTCAGTCACCATTAAAGAATTAAAATTGGACTCATGCAAAGACAAGGTGTGTTATACACACCCATATATGCATTTTTTCCTTTAAACTAGCAATTCCATTACTAGATTAAAGGGGAGTATATAGATGATATTTATGGATTATATAACACCTCAGTCTTGTACATTAGCAAACTCATGCATTGGTTGTTTCTCTTAGTTTTGAACCTTTTTACTTTTTAAAGTATCACATCTACTATATCTTGTGCCCCTTGGCCTATCTCTTGGTCTGACCAGTCTTATGTTGATGACCAAAACCTTCTATCTTGCCCAAAATGCTTAAAACTTGTTTATCTTCCACCTCTATAAGTTTTGAGTATGTACTTACTTTCTTGTTCCTTAGATTTTAGCGTCTTATAAAGACATAAACATTGACACAAGTGTCTTACTCTGATGCAAGTGTCTAATATCTTAAAGTCATCTAATTTTTAAATGAAACATATTCTAATGATCAGCCTTAAGTGCTTTAATGCGAGTTATTTATCCAAAAAGATTGACATAAATACAAGATCAATCCTCATTCAATCCTGACCTAACATTCTTACCAATTAACATTCAAAAGAGTATTCAATTGAAAAAATTTCTATATTTATTTCTATTTTCATATTGGTTGTAGGGATTGAACATATACAAGTATGAAGTATTGAAGGAGTAACTCAAGAGCCTAATTTGTCAAGTTACAAGACAAGTCATTTTTTTACTTGCTTTCCACATATTGTATGATCTATACACAATCCAACACGTAGGGGAGAAATACATCAGTTTGAGGCCCTCTTCAAAGTATTGTCTATGTAGGCAACGTTTATTGATAGAGGGGTATTTGGGGTCAGCTCGACACTATGTGTCTAATAACCCATTTTCCCCCAAGGTTACTATGAAGATGAATAACTAGGGTTCTATAATTTCATAAGGAGCAACAGTCCATGACCTAGATATTAATGCACCAGAGTGAAGGCAAAGACAAACCCAACAGTATCTAGGTGGTCACATCCTTTTTAGATAGTAACATTGACACAACCATCCAAGGCTAATGTTAGTATTTGCATCTCCAAAGGCACTCAATCCAAAAAAATGATTGTTTCAAAATCATCTTCCAATCTGCTTCTTGCATGTTTCATATCCATAACTGTGTCAACATCAGAACTAGCTAAGTACATTACTTCTTTGTCATTTCTATATCTAGCATAGTTATGCTTATTATTTTTAGCTTATCTCAATTTAATGAATTCAACATATATTATATCTAAGTTTAGCATCTAATTGGCCTGCTATAGAGATATTTTATCACCTTTGTACATTAGGCTATCTTTATCCCCTTTAACCCTGGATAACCCTAATCTATAAAATTTAGGGTTAAACATTTGGCAATTGGGTGCATCCACCTCTATGATAATAATAATTCCAAGTTATATCATTTTATGGTCACTTTTCATTATCATGTTTGAGATCTTTTGTACTTACACATGCCTTTATCCATGATTATATATTTCACAGGGTACTTTATATTCTATGCACTTGACATTTTTTACTAACATATTTGATCCATGGTATACTATGACATGTTTATGATAGTTTTTAATGCACTTCCTTGAGTGTTTTGCCTTGTTATTATCTTACTTGAGCATTTGAATATGTTCCCTTATTTACATCCCCCTGCCTATGCATGCTTTCTTTGATATTTAAATATATCATTATTTGTTGTATGGACATTTAAATATGTTATCCTTGCTCTTGTGGACATTTTTACTAAGTCATGTCCCTTTGATTATGTATAATTTAAACATGCCCCTTGTTTGTGGTCTCCTTGGACTAGTGGGGGCATGTTTTGGAAGCATATTCTCCACACTTATTCAGTATTTGGTACATCCAAATTTAGTGGGGACATGTTTTGAAAACATGTCATTCATATTGACACTCATTTTAGTTTTCAAAATTTTCTATATATAGTGGGGGCATGCTTTGGAATCATGTTATTCACACTTACATAATTTTTGAATTGGCCAAAACACACAGTTATATGATTTAAATTCATAATTATAGTAGAATTTTATACATTGGTGCTATTTTTATACATAGTTTCAACATGAGACATATCTACGGTGCATATGCTATGCAATGTCACATAATATTACAAAATTCAAATCAGTTTCATATTTTAAAACTCTCTCAAGGATTGTCATCACCTGCCATGATTAAATTTTATAGGTTGTATTGAGCTAATCTAGTATAGTAGTTGGTTCATTTTTCGTATGGTTGAGGTGATTAAATCACCTAATATTTTCAAGTTTTCAAGTTGGACTTAATTTTATCATCTAGCCTTACCAATTTGACAATATGAGTTGGCTTTGTTCACTCATGCTCACTAGGTTATATGTATGATTAGGTTGTACGGTTGAGCTAATCTCAACTGTCGGGTAGCAACTCACCTTTTCTTCAAGGTTGGGTGCAAGTGCCTTCCAATATCTCTTTCTCTCTATCTCCTTATGTGTGTGTGTGTGTGTGTGTAATTGTCATAATCTCAGTTTTAGAGCCTTAGAATTATATATCTATTCAAATCAAATTTCTAATAGGTAAGATAGTTACATAGATACACATGTGTACTCCTAAACATTTCTCTTTTAATTTTAGTTTATATGCATTGATTATGTATTGTAGCATGCTCTTGGTTACATGCTAGTCCCTAAAAACACACTTAGGTTAGCTCACGTAAAGATAAGGTGTTTTATACACACTCAACTATGTATTTCTTTATTTTAAACTAGAAATCCTATTACTATATTAAAGGGGGGGTGTAGTCATATAAAATGTCCAAATTGGTAGTTTGAGTGTGACTTGTGACACCCCATCCATAGATCCTTTTTTCATGCTCTTGGGACCCTTCTAGAAACCTTTTTGCTCATTGCTAGTCATCTGAAACTTTCTGAACAATCATCCCACCTCAACTAGACAATATTCCTTGTGTCAATCTTATTCCCCCAGGTTTTGAGCCTATAGGATAGGATTACCCTGTTTAGACTATAACACCCCATAGAGAAGTGTCCCATTTTTAGTGGTCCTGTCCATTTGCATTTTGATCCCCAACAATTATTTTCATTAGATCTTTATCCTTAATTAGGTCAGCCTAACGTGAATACATCTAACCCATGACCAATTGTTCCCTACAAAAGTCCACTCAAAGCTCATTTACAAGAGGTGACCAAACTTACAAAGCAAGCAAGAATACAAATAAATCACTACGGAAATCTTCCTTATTCTTTGCACATAGTCACCCAACATAGTTGTAAACCTAATCAAATCCTCATACTAGTCCCTAGCCACCTCAAGTACTATCAATTTAACATTTGCATTCACATCACATTATTACACAAAGCACACTAGGTGGGAGAACTACATATGGCTTGATCCCTCTTCATAATATTGGTATGTAGGCAGCGTGCCCACATAAGGGGTGTGGATTGCATGTTTAGTATAATTTTCACACTAACCTCCCCTTTATTTAAGTGACTCAACTGCGATTTTATCAAGAATGATGGAGGGTTAGGGTTTTGAAGAAAAAATATCTCCATAATGAGTTTCATCAACAACCAACACTCAATTTTTCATAATCATGCTTGCACAGGCACAATGCAACTACCCAAAAAGTTTTAGGTCTTTGTGATCAGTTTGGATAATAGCAAAAGGAATGGACAATAATGCTAGACACCAAAGCATCCACTTTTTGGTGTTCCTATCCTTTCACCTAATGGAATCTAGATTTAGGTTTACGATACCTTTCTAGTCTTGTACAACTATTTTCAACCTATGCATCTATCATCTCAGTCTATTTTCTAGCTAAGTTATATTTCTTCTTATTTATTGCTATTTTTAGAAAGGAAAAAAAAGATAAATAATTACACAAATTAGGATTATATTTATTTCTATATTTTGAACAAATTTATTAATCTAGACCCTTAACTAAAATATGAATAAAACTCCATTATTCCCAAAATAAGTTAAAACATTAAGTGAACTTGACTTACTTCATTTGTGCATAAAAACCCTAGAAACTCTAAGGAAAATTCCTTACTAATTTTAGCAATATTCTTCTGATTTTTCCTATATATATAAATTAGAATTTCACATTTAATTTTTAAAATTCACCATAGTAATTTTAAAAATCATTTCTTTCAAAACCTATCAGAATATACTAGGTCCCTATGTTTTTGGAGGTATCGCCTTACATGTTAGTGAGCTTTATATCCTTTTTATGCATATTCTAGTTCACTATTTTTCAAATCCCATATTACATTTATTTAATCTTCTCTTTCATTTTTTAAGTTGTTTTCATTATGCCACCTAAGCTCCTTGCATCTCTTCATTTGAGACAAAGTGCAAAACTTAGTGGCAACTCTCCTGAATTCACCCAAATTCTTCCAACCTGTCCATATACCATGGATAAAAAACCATCTCATTTTTATACTATAGATCTTACACATCCAGATTACACTAATTTCCATGAGGATAATTCTTACAATGATTAGTATGAGAATAACAATGAAGATACACACACTGATGTTCATGCTCCACCACATTGGGCTACTGATCCACTTCCACCTATTGTTGATGATGATGTTGTCATCAACAAAGATTTGATTCTACATAGTTTTAGAGAGAGATTTAAGGAACAACCCTGAGATCATTCCATTATCTTATAATATATCATGAAAATTAAAAAAGGCTAAGCAAGTTGAGCCTTCCATTCCTTGAGAACAACCAGTTACAAATGACACTATGGGGGTAACTATGTCTCAACAACCCCTATAACAACCCAACCTTCCTATATGACACCACTAGTTACAACTAGTACATCTTCACATTATGATGTGGTTTCCCTTGTGTAGGAGATTCAATCTCTTCAATCTAAGGTGATACATCTTGAGCAAGGTGCCTCTAGACCAACACAAGCTTTAAACTCTTTTGCTCTACTTCATACACCATTGGCACATCATATTGCTTCTACACCCTTGCCACTAGGTTTATTTCAACCCAAGCTCACTCTATATGATGGCAAAGGTGATCCAAAGACACACTTGAAATATTTTCACATAGAATGCTTAGACTATGTGCCAAATGATTGGTTATTAACCAAGCTATTTCCAAGAATTTTAAAGGATTATGCTCTACAGTGGTTCTATAGTCTAGTGAATTAGTTGGTCAAAGCATTTTATCCTTTAATTGATATGTTCCTAGCTCATTTTATCATTAAAATATGTCACAAAGTTTCTTATAACCAAGTTACACAATAGAAACAAAGGTCAAATGAGCATCTCATAGATTATGTTCTTAGATATAAGAATATCTTGGCTAAAATGACTAGCCCCATAGCTGATCAAGAATTAAAAAATCTCTTTAAATAGAGTCTTATGCTAGCTTTGCATGAGTCAATAATGTTCAAAAAGTCTTCTTCCTTCACTGAGTTATGTCTTACACTAAAGGAAAGGGAAGTCAAATTACTTTCAATAGGAAAACTCAAGTACACAGGCATATCAAAAACAACAAACAAGAGTAACGGTAAAGTTTCATGGAAATTAAAGGTTAATGATAGTAAAAATCAAAATCAACCTATAGTTAACGTGGCTTCAGAGCCCCCTCAATGAGTGGTTTTATCAATACCTCCTTGATGAGCCTTTAATAATCTACCATTATCTCCAGCCAGAGTCTTACAACAACTATTGGAATGTAATTTCCTATCTCTCCCTCCTATTTGAGAAGTTGATAAGACAAAGCCTTTTCCATGAGGATATGATCAAAATGCATTCTATGATTTTCACAGGGCACCAAGACACATAATGAATAGATTCATCAATTTTCAATGCAAGATACATGACCTGATAGAGACAACCTTATTGATCTTGGCACTCTAGTTGAGCCTCCTTAGGCAAAGAAAACACATGACAAGGCTCTAAAAATTTTCTTAGATCATTTTTCATAACATTATAAAGAAGAGACATGGGGCACATCAAGTGTTCACCATACATATCATGCAAACCCCACATTGGATACATACTAGACACCTTCAATTGAGTCACATCCTTAGAGCAACATGATTGGTGTGTATAATTCCAGAGTTCTAACTAGACCTTCGATCTCCTTCTCAGAGCAAGAGATAGTTGAGGATGATTCAGGTTACTATGCACTCTTTATCAGAGCCTACATTTATCACCATCCCATTAATAGTGTTATCATAGACAATGGATCTAGTGTGAACATGTGCACTATGACATTACTTTAACATTTGGGATATTCAGATCAGGGTATCACTCTGATGGACATAGTTATCAGTGGACTCAGTAGATACATATAAAGTTCATTGGGAAATCTTGTACTTCTTTTATAGGTTGGTCTATCACATATGGCCACACCATTTACTATTATTCCTAGTGTAGGAGTCTTTGACATGTTGCTTGGTCTACCATAGATCTACAAACTTCATATAATACCTTTTATAGTTCAGAGATGCATGAAATACATTCATGATAATTAGGTTGTTATAATTGGTGGAGTTTTGTATGAGTTACCACTCCCCACTTCAAATCCATCTCCTACTCTACAATCACCAATTTTATCTCCTCCACCAGTTACAATTCTTCCTTCGATTGAGATTCAGACACAGTCGAGGCCTCTCTTAGAGTGAACACTACATCAACAATAGTTTTAAGACTCTAGATAGTTTCTAGCTATAATATTCACACCCAAATTAGTATTATTGAGGTCTCATACCTATACACAGAGCATATTTTTAGAGAGCTTCTTCTACCACCAGATGGGTCCCTAAGATCCCCACAATTGCATCCACTTCTTAGAGTTATATGGGGACCTCATAGTTGGTCTCCACTTTAGAGATTTTAGAGCACTTATAACATACACAACTTTCAAAGTCACAGTCTCAACCCTTCCATCATGCTTCATGATCATGCATGATCCCTCTCCTTGATACATGACACTATGATAAAGAGTCTCTTATGAGACTCATCAGCTAGTATCATTTCTTCTCAGTCTTTCTTATACATAATTTCTCAACTTACTTGTACATAGTATCTTTTTGATTACTTGTACATAGCTTATTTCAAAATACCAAAAATAATATAACAAGTCAAAATACAAAAACATTTAAATAACTCAAAACACTAAACACTTTTCAATTACATGAATTATCCATTATTTACATTTTTACTACCATGCTAGACTTATATTTTATTGTTTTATGCTATTATTTTTTGATTTATCTAGATTACCATACTTCACTTGATCTTCTTTGAGTGTGTGCAGTGACACCCATATCCTTAATTGCTTCACTCTACCCAATGAAGGGACATCCTACTTCTACATTCAAGACATACATCAACATATCTACCCACTGCGGGCATCTTCTATATGAATACACCATCTAGGTTATGTCATTCCTATACCACACACTCTAATTATCATGTTGATGTACATTACTTACTAGATTATATAGATTATTCTATTGACACTCACTAGTATATAACACTTGTGTATTTCTAAGCATCTACCTGGTATTGTACTACATGTTTTACATACTTTCACTTCTTGTTTTGATTAGTTAGATGCGATAGTATTTCCAGAATTGACATGCCTTCCTTTCTTGTTTTGAGTAACTAGATGTGATTGCATTTCTTAGATCCTATTTTCTTACTTGTGTGTGCCTTAGGACATTGCCAATTTCCTTTGCTTATACTCTTGTATGTGCTTGCGACCCTCATGCCAATCTTGCTTGTTTGTAATTTTATATGTATGTGAGCATTTGAACATGCCTTTTATGCTTGATTTCTTAGTTTGAGTGACATGTTCCCATGTCCCTTATTTTCTTGGCCTCTTTTGTATGCTTCTTGCTTATTTGCTTGCATGCTCATTTGCTTATTTGCTTCTCAATTGGTTACAATGCCATGATCCAAATCATGCATTATAATTCCTTCTTATATGCCATGATGGACATCATGCTCCATCCCTCCTTTAAAACTAACTAGATTTCTATTTTTAGTTTAGTATACTACACATGTTATTACATTGATACATCTATCTAGGCATACCCCTATTGATCTAACAATCTCCAACATAAACTATACTATATCTTGAGACATATTTTTGATCATAGTTACTATATCATGTATTTTTTAGAATAACACACTTATAGGGCTCTTTATTCTGAGGGAAATCATTGCAGGGTCTTCGTTCCTACGTTTAGAAGAGGGGGCAACAAATAGGGGTTTTGTCACAAAGATTAGATCCCTTTACTAGTCAAAATCAATTTTTAAAACACTCAAAACAATAATTAGAATTCAAAACATGCAGAACAAACTATAAAAATAGGGACAAACATAGAACAACCATCAGAAATAGTAAAGGATAAGAGCGCCCCATTTGAACTATAGTTCCCTACAACAAAGTGTTCACCTGTAGGTGCTCCTATCCACATAGCTAAAAACCTAGAATTTTTAGAAATAGATAGAAAGGTAAGGTCAATTACATTTTTTTAGTTATATTTTAGTTTATATTGGGTAGTTTAGTATATTTTTACTCGTATTATCTAGATATAGGGGGCATCATGCATGGCATGATGGCTCTCACTCCCAGTTTTAGATTGGGTAGTTGGTATAACTTCTAGATCAGAATCTATGTTACAAATACCAGTGATTGGGAGCAATGTGCATGGTACATTTGCCTTATTTTCTTTTTAGTTCATTGTATTACCTAGGTATTATCAATAATTGTGTGACTTATTCTATCTATAGGTGGTTGGCAACATTTTAGAGTGGCTTTCATATAATCCTAGTTCTCAGTTTCAAAGTGGCTTTTATACAAGTTTAATCTCTACCTTTCAGAGTGTCCAAGATTGGACTAGTATTCAGTACACAGTAAGATATCCATGCCACATTGTTAGATTATAGAACATTCATGGGATTCATGAGCCATCTCATACAACACACATTCATACCGGTATTAGTTCACAATTCACACTTAGTGGGCAATGATAGAGCCAAAAGACTAGCTAGCCTTTATATTTTTGAGACACCTACTCAGAAGGATTAGACACATAGTCCAAACATCAATTAATACATGCATGATCACATAGCTTCACTACATAGTGGGTGATGATGGAGCCAAAGGGCCAAACTTTGTATTCTTGAGCCACCCTCAAGGAATTGAGCACTCAGCTCTATTCATGATATTACTCTTGGTACATCACATACCCAAAATCACTCAACATCAATCAATATCATAATAGGTTTTGTCTTGGTTCACATACTTGATGAGGTGTATTCATTCCTTTCTCTTTCTCTCTCTTTTAACTAGCTTTTGTAAATTCTTATTTTGTACATAGCATGTCTAGTAAGAACTGATCTACTCCTTGTTTTCTCTTGCAAATGTATGCTTCACATTGTGATCTCTCTACACACAATCAACATCACACATCTTCATGGGATTCACTCTTGTAGTTAAGTTCAGGTACGCTTTCTATTTTTCTTTTATCCTAGTATTTTGCTTTATTGCATCACTAGAAAAAAGGGGGGCCAAATGTAGTCATGTAAAATGTCCAACTTGGTAGTTTGAGTGTGGCTTGTGACACCCCATCCATATGTCATTTTTGCATGTTCTTGTGACCCTTATAGACACTTTTTTTATTATTTCCAATCATCTATAACCTTTTAAATGGTCATTCTAACTCATCCAGATAGTATTCCCCATGTTAATCCTATTCCCCTAGGTCCTGAACCTGTAGGATAGGAGCACCCCATTTGGACTATAACACCCCATAGAGAAGTATCCCATTTTTGGTGGTCTTATCCATTTGTACTTTGAGCCCCAATGATCATTTTCATATGGTACTTATCCTTAATTAGGTTGGCCTAGCATGAATACATCTGATCCATGACCAATTATTCCTTATAAAATCTTACTCAAAGCTCATTTATAAGGGGTGACCAAACTTATAAAGCAAGTGAGAATACAAACAAAGCACTAAGGAAAACTTCCCTATTCTTTACACACAATCACCTAACATAACTACAAACCTACTCAAATCCTCATACCAATCCTTAGCCACCTCAAGCACTATCAATTTGGCATTTACATCTGCATCACACTATTTCACAAAGCACACTAGGTGAGAGAACTATATATGGCTTAATCCCTCTTTAAATTATTGGTATGTAGGAAGTGTGCCCACACAAGGGGTGTGTATTGCACATTCAGTACATCTTTCAAACTAACCCCCCATTTTCTCAAGCGACTCAAATGTCATTTTATCAAGCATGATGGAGGGTTAGAGTTTTGAAGACAAAATCAACTCCACGAGTTTCATCAATAACCAATGCTCAATTTTTCACAAGCATGCTCACACAGTCACAACACAACTACTTAAAAAGTTTTAGGTCTTTGTAATCAATGTAGACAATAGCGATAGGAATGGACAATAGCACTAGACACTAAAATGTCCACTTTTTAATGCTCTTATCCTTTCACCCAACAAAATCTAGATTCAGGTTTATGACACCTTCTTAGTCTTGCACAACCATTTTCAACCTCTTCATCAGCCATCTCAGTCTGTTTTCCATCTAAGTTATATTTCTTCTTATTTATTTCTATTTTTAGAAAGGTGAAAAAGACAAATAGTTACACAAATTAGGACTATATTTATTGCTACATTCTGTTCTAATTTATTAATCTAGACCCTTAACTAAAATAAGAATAAAAATCCATTATTCCCAAAATAAGTTAAAACAGGGGGAATACAAATAATATTTATGGATTATATAACACCTCAATATTATACACTTGGTAAACTTAGACCTTGGTTGTTCTTCTCAATTCTAGACCTTTACCACTTTTATAAGTCTCACATCTACTCTATCTTGTGCCCCTTGGCCTATCTTTTAGTTTGACTAATGTTATGTTCATGATCCAAACCTTATATCTTGTCTAGAATGCTTAAAACCCATTGATCTTCCACCTCTACAAGTTTTAAGGTTGTATCTACTTTCTTATTACCTAGACATGATCATCCCAGGTAGATACCTGTATCAACGTAGGTGTCTTGTTCTGACTCAAGTGTCTAATGCCCTAAAGTCATATAATTTGTAAATGAAACATATCCTAATGGTTGACCTAAGTAATTTAATGTAAGTTATTTATCCAAAAGGATTGATATAAATACAAGATAAATCCTCATTCATTCTTCACCTAGCATTCATAGTAAAAATCATTCAAAAGAGTATTCAATTGATCAAAGCTTCCATATTTATTCTTATTTTCATATCAATAATAGGGAATGCACATATATAGTTATGAAGTACAGAATGAGTAGCCTAAGATCCTAATTTTTCAAGTTACAAGCTAGGTCACTATTGTACTTTTCACATATTGCATGATTCACATACAAGCCAACATGTAGGGGAAAACTACATCAATATGAGGCCCTCTTCAAAGTATTGACTATGTAGGTAATTCTCATTGATAGAGTGTTCTTTGGGGTTAGCTCAACGTTCTGTGCCCACTAACCCATTTTTTTTCAAGGTTACTATGAAGATGAAGAACTAGGGTTTTATATTATCATGAGGAGCAACAGTCCATGACCTAGATCTGAATGTACCACAACAAAGATAAAGACAAACCTAGAAGCATCTAGTTGGTTGCCTTTATTTCTAATAAGTATTCCATACAAGACACTTGCATCAAGTTTAGACAATAACATTGACATAACCATTTAAGGTTGATGCTAATGTTTGTATCTCTCAAGTCACTCAATATAAAATTTAGTGACTGTTATAGAATCATCTTTCAGTCTATATTCCATGTATGTTCTAGATCTATAACTTTGTCAACATCAGACCAAGCTAAGTATATTAATTCTTTGTCATTTGCATATCTATCATAGTTGTACTTATTATTTTTATCTTATCTTAGTTTAATGAATTCAATATATGTTATATCTTAGTTTAGCATCTAATTGGCTTTCTATAAATATATTTTATCACCCTTGTATATTAGGCTATCTCTATCCCCTTTATCCCTAAATAACTCCAATCTAAAAAAAGTAGAGTTAAATAGTCATACACCCCCTTAATAAATTTTTTAATATAGTATTATTAGATAGTAAATTAATGTTAGTGTTCATTAATTTATGTTATTAAATATATAAGGGTATATTTAGTTGGTTAGACTATTGGGTCTCGTATTCAAATGATCAAGATAACATTTATTAAAACTTTGTATGAATGTAATGTAATGACAATTAATAAATTAGAAGTCAAAATATTTTTATGAAAAATAATGTATTGAAATGTAGAACTCTGTGTGTGTGTGTGTGTGTGTGTGTGTGTGTGTGTGTGTGTGTGTGTGTGTGTGTGTGTGTGTGTGTGTGTGTTAGAGTGAAATTTAACAACAAAATTATATATTAAATGGATAGTAATACATAGTATTATATTAACATACATAATATAGAAATAATAATAATGATTTATAGATATGTAATTGATTAGTATTATTTAAAAATACTTGATAAAAAGTACCATTTTACTATTTTTACGTAAAGAAGATGCCAATAACTATGATTTATAGATAACAATTTATAGTATACTATATGTACAACTTGAATAGTATTATTTAGGGATGTTTAAGATGTTCATAATGATAATTTATAAATATCATTTCAAGATATTTAATTTAAGAAAAAGTTCATAACAATAATTTTATAGATGATTTATAAATATCATTTAAGATTTTCAATTAAAGAAAATATCAATAGTAATGTCGATAGGTGTAATTTACAATAACATAAGGGTGATGGTGGATTGTAACATCCATGAGATATTAATAATTAATAGTTAACTTTAAATTTAATTTCAATTTAATCATCAGATAGTAGTTTTAATTTTATATTTGATGTCCATTTGATTGTCATGTGGAAGATGTTTCTTCTTGGTTAGAGAAGGCAATAAAAAAATTGTAATATCTCGGGTATAAGATAGAGTTTTAAGCCCTTTCCTTATTAGAAATATTTTTTGATGGTGCAACTAAATTTATTCCTATACCACCATTTAACATGGAATTCATGAAAAATATAATGGAATCATTAATCAATAAATTATGTGATATTTTCAATTAAATTATATATAATATGCAATAAGTCCAAAATAAATCCTCATGATTAATATTTCTCAATATTTTTAATAAGTATTGATTTAACTTTTTCGGTGTTTACTAGTGTAAATTCTGGATTGTTAAAGGGTTGAGTAAAGAGGGTAAATACATATATATATATTTTAAATAGTTAATTTAATTGATATACCTATAAATAGTGACTGTAAGGAGAAGATTCACTTATATGGGGTAAAATGAGTGTCCCTAGATGGTGATGATGTTCAAACAAGTTAGGAGCACAACTTGGAGCCCTTTCATTCTAAAACTAGAGTTCTAGTTGCCTAAAGATAGTAGTGTGATCAGCCAAACACTAGTGTATTGCACTATTGGTAAAGGCATCATGCTAATGTCCTTTTGTGGACATGGGTCCTAAGATTTTTGGGGGTGCTGTGAGAGGTATTCTTGGTTTTGTAGATGTGTTTAGGATCTCTTGATCATTGTTCTACATCATTATTTGGCTAATTCCCTTCAAAATGCTAATGAACACCTACACTCATGAAACAATAACATTAAATTTAAAAGGAAGGGTAAAATGGGTTATGGGATATTATTATCATGTGATACATAACCCTTACTATTTTATCCATTGTCTACATTAACCCCAATGATAGGGGTCTTAGATCACATGTAATTTTCCCTTAGAAAACATACATAATCAACACACATGATAAGCTAGAATGACTTTTGATTATGCCCTTATCTAATCAAGCATGCATACATATGTGTGATGCTGAGTAATATGTAGAGTGTTGAGCTATACTATTGACTAATTTTTATATAACTATGTGCCAAAATAGTAAGTGCTAGATGTAGAATGCCTTGTGAGGCTCTTTATATATGAGGAACTTTAATTTGAATGTAAGTTATTTTTTTGTAGGATGACAAGGTGAAAATATAGATAAAATCATAATAAGAGACCTAAAAAGGGGTAAGGACCCAAAACAAGATAAAAATATGACTGTTAAACAATATCATTAAGGTGAACACTAGTATAGTGTGCTACTATCCAGAGTTGTGTTATTATCTTGTAAGAAAAAAACTAGGTTATGACCACAACAAACAAGCCATGTGCCCCTATAACTAGGATTGGAATGACATAAGACCACTGGAGGTGTAACAAGATGGGAAAGAAAGTCATAATAAGGACAAAAATACCAAAGTGACCATGCCAATAAGACCTCCATTTATTATTTAATAACTTCTTTGTGAAAGAGATACAAAAAGCATAGTACTTGTGTTACTTTACTAAATTAGGGTGTGTACATTCCCCCCACTTTTATTATAATAATGTAACGGAAATGGAAGCATTAGATTAAAATTAAAAAAAATGTGTACCTGTACTTACCTATGTGGATGTGTTCTGAACCCGACCCATTTCTTAACCACAAAATAGACAAGCATTTGGAATACTAGATATGAAGAAAAAATCCACAATGTGGGTATCCCCTATATTGAATATGAGTAATTGATTGGATTGTGAGGAATAGAGCCTTGTTTATCCCCACTCTGATATGTGACTATATCTAAGAAGTAATTTTTAACTATGGAGAAACAAGCCTATTTTCCCCACCTTTGATATGTAAATGAGTCTAAGAAGTAATATATGAATGTGGAGGAATAAGCCCTACGTGCCCCCACTCTAATATGTAACTGAGTCTAAAAGGTAATCTATTAATGTGGAGGAACAAGCCCTACTTACACCCACTCTAATATGTAACTATGTCTAAGAAGTAATATGTGAATATGGAGGAACAAGATCTGATTGCCTTCACTTTGATATGTAACTGAGTTTGAGAAGTAATCTATGAATGTGGAGGAATGAGACTTATTTACCCCCACTTTAATATGTAACTGAGTCTGAGAAGTAATCTGTAACTATGGAGAAACAAGATCTGCTTACCTCCACTATGATATGTAATTGATTTTGATAAGTAATATATGAATGTGGAGGAAAAATCAATGCTTTCCCCCATTATAATATGTAACTAAGTTTGAAAAGTAATCCTTGAATGTGGAGGAACAATCCTTGCTTACCCCCACTCTGATATGTGATTAAGTCTAAGAAGTAATTTGTAAATATGGACAAACAAGCCCTAATTTACCCAGCTCTAACATGTAACTAAGTTTGAGAAGTAATTTATGAATGTGGATGAATAATTTTTGCTTACCCCCACTCTTATATGTAATTGAGTCTAAGAAGTAATTTGTGAATGTTGAGGAACAAGCCCTGATTTCTCCCACTCTCATATGTAACTGAGTCTGAGAAGTAATATGTGAATGTGGAGGAACAAGCCATGTTTTCTCCCACTCTAACATGTAATTGAGTCTGATGAGTAATTTATGCTCAGAGGTCAAAATTATCACTTGACCTACATAATTTGGGTTTGTTGAAAATTATGGATCAACTGCTATAGATAGCTATATGACCCAATATGGTAAAATCCTAGTGACATCTTGGTGACAATATGAGTGCAATCTAGTAGTTTGTGCATAGAGAATGGTATAATTTTTCATTCCATCTATATAACCTGGTGAAATATTGTGGGGATGAGGATATTTTCCCTACATCATGCCCCCAAACTTGATATTTGATTAATGTAGTTGTATATCTTGTGCATAAAGTTGTATGTAGGTATAAGGATAATGTACCATGTACATACCCCCATAGTCATAATTTGAGTCTAGAACTATGTCAAAATCCTATATAAAATATGAGAATATGAACCAATGTCATAGGACCCTAGAAATCTAAGTCAAACTATGTATTTGGTTATATAAGTATCTGAGTGTTTGAGTAAAGAAAATTGTGTGTTTATATATTTGAGTCACTAAGTAAATCTATGTATTTTAATATCTGATCTAATTTATGTATCTAAATATTTAATCCAATCTGTGTATTTGAATATCTAAGTCAATCTATGTATATGAGTCTAATTGTGTATCTTAGTCACTAAATTTGGAAATCTGAGTCAACTATGTATTTATACCTAAATATGTTGGTGTGAATAATGTATATATGCCATTTTGTTGAGAGAGCCAAAAATAGGGTAAGGGTATCAAACCAAAATAAATAATTATAGGACTGTTAATTAATGTTATTTGGGATTCATGGAAACCTCACTCTCTTATTTTTTTTCAAGATAACCTTCTTGTAATCACTCATTTCCTTCTCCTTTTTACTTCTCAAAGCAGACTTGAGCTACTCACATGGAAACTTCCCTCTCATATTGCCTTTCATGACAATCTTATTCTTCTTCTCTTCTTCCTCAAGCCTCAATACATGAAGCTTCTGCATCCACTATTTCTATAATTTTGGGTTCACAACATGATCCATCAATTTGGAATCCATATGCTCCCATATAATCACCTTCTTATTTCCCTTTCTTTGTCTCCTCTCTTGGAGATCTCTCCAATACTCAGCTGCATGTCCACACTACTTCATGCATGTAATATTTACCCTTGTGGGATCTATAATGTTTTCCTCTTTAAAAATAACTTATAACTCCACTTTCCATTTCAAGAGTTTATTTGGGATCTCTTTAACCCATAACAAAATAACATTACAAATAGGCTTACCTATTTCCTTCACCAAGACCTTGTTTGGCCTCTATTTCTGTTGAGATCTCTTCTTTACCTTGTTTGGACTCTCTTTGAAGCATCTAACTTTTCTTGTAGGGAGAATAACCCATCATCATCTCTTTTTCATCGGCTTCACTAGCAACATATTCACTTTTTATAGTCTCCATCATTTCTAATCTTTCTTAAAACTCCTTCACCATCTCTATCAAGTATTCTACTTCTCATGATATTCCTCATTTGTGTGCCATATATCCTCAATAATAATAGACTTCTCTTTCACAACTTATAATATACATAAACAAGATTCTCTCAAATTCACATGTCACTTGTAGGACTTATCTCACACCTGAAACAAACTCATCCTCTCTCACATGCAAGATTATTTTTCATAACTTGTAACTAACTCAATAGACTTATCTTTCACATCCTACAACTAAATCATATGAGAGCCTCACACACTCAACCTACAAGGAAAAATCCTTGATCTAATATTAATTAATGTAAACATAAGATATGGGGTTCACTTAATGATTGCCTTTACCTTTGTGTTGCAAGGTTTTTACACTTTACCATGGACACACACATGATCACACTATTTATAAATTAAGACACTCAACACATATATTTTATTGATTTCAACATCACATTATTACAAGGATTGATACACACTCACACTCTCACACACCTCTACATGTCTTAGTAAATGTATAAACATGAATAAAAACATCAAATACACTCCCTCCTAGAGTGATTTTACATTTCTGGCCCTACTCTCTATTCTTGGAGAGTTTAAACTCCTCTAACTCTCTCTTGGAGCCAACCTCACTCAATTTTTAGCTTTATTGATTTATTTAACTCTCTCATTTATTCCTTTTATCTACTCCTTTACCAAGCTCTATTCTTCAATAATGGGATTTGATATTCTCTGATGTATCTCTGCTATGACAATGTTGTATTTATTTTTATCATTCCTTTTATGGGTATGTGGCATAAATAAGTTAAAGGTTTTCTTAAAATGAGATAATTGCACATTTGTGACTATTTGAATTCCCTTCCAACTCACTCATTTGACCCCTTAGATGACTAATAGCGTCACTAAAAATACCAAAAAGTCAAAATAGTAGTCACAACAAAAATCTACACCTATATTAGATGTTGTGGGTGACTTACAATAGTTATTATAGCTGACTTACAATAGTGGTTGTAGGTGACTTACAACAGTGGCTAAATTTGAATTTTGGGGCCCATAACTTTTGCATGCATACTTGAAATAAGGTGATATTTTTTTAAAGATCATAATTTTTTATTTAGAATCCAAATATGCAATAAAATTCAAGTTTTGGTATGTAATTCATGTCATTTTTTTCACTTCCCTAAACTGGTATGTTTTCTGTACTGATCCAAACTAAACCTCCTTTAATGTCCTTGATACTAATGAATTTTTTGAACACTAATGCTTCTTAAGAACAACTTATTCATGCTAAAACCAAAGCCAAAATAACAAAACAAAAAAATGCACAACTATGTTTTTAGGTGATGCAAGATTTCCCTTACAACTTAGATTCTTTTGCATCATCATCTCCTTTAGAAACATTTTCATACCATAAACAATGATAAGAGTAATAATCCAACATCAATCTAGATAGTGAGTAAATAAATCTAAGGTGACAAAACAAAGAAAACATGCACAACTATGCAATATTGCTCTTACACCTTGGATGCTCCTACATCAACATCTCCTTTGGAAACAATTTCATACCGTGATCTCTTTTAACCATTTTCTAGGTCATGATGTCTTTTTTATATAATATTTCATGAAATTTCTAGGCTCTTTACAATGATAAAATTTCCACTTTAACTTGTCACCTTTGGAAGAGTCATGTGAGAAATTTATAACATTATATCGTTTGCCTCTACCTTTAAACTATGTACTGAATATATTATTTTTATTGAATTGAGTTTATCCTTTTGTCTGATATTGACTATTTTCCTTCTATAAGATAAGTTTTAATAACTTTTCAAAACTTAACTCTTGAGTCTCCACAATTAGATGTTTGGACTCAACAAAGGAGTCAAAATATGATGGAAAGTTATGCATCACCAAAACAACATATCCTATTCATCTAAAACCTTATTAAAGGAATATATTTAATCACTAAGATTCTTTATGTAAGAGGCATTTATAAATAAAACCTCATTCATGTATCTTAGAAGATAAAAAAAAAAAATCAATTATGACACTCTTCTAGATTCTAAACACTGATACTTGGTTTTAAGAGTTTCCCATAAAACTAGGGCTACAACAACATTTATTACTTTTTACACTTGGGTATAAACAACTAAAAACTTCAAAAAAATCAATTTTCTTTACGAATTTTATCATAATCTTTGGAATTAGTTCTACGTATTTTTTCTTTATCTAACAACATTTATAAAAGATAGAGAGTGAGAAAGAACCATATTATATTCAGAGCATACATTCCATATCCGAATAATACAAGAAGGCCTATTAAATAGGAAAAGAAATGAGCCACCTGAGAAACATGTGAAAAGGGTGGGTAAAAAAACCAACATTGGCTAGCATGAAATAGTTAAGCTCGTTAAACAAACTAACCTCTTAACCCAAGTGGTTAAGGAAACTAACCAAAGAAAAATTACCTTAGTCAATAACCCAAGGTAAATACATAATTACGCTAACACCCTCCCTTAATGACAAAACCAAAAACAAGACCAAGTTTTTCCTTGAATTTTGTGAACTTGTCTGAACCAAGTGGTTTGTTCATTATATCAGTTGGTTGTTCTGCAATGGGGCAATAAAAGAGATTGATGTCTTCATTTGTAACCAACTATCATATGTAATAATAGTGAACCTCAATATGTTTGGTCCTAGCATGGAATAGTAAATTCTTCACCATCTTTAGAACACTCTAGTTGTCACAAAAATTAGAGTAGGCTTTGATGACTCAAACCAAAGATCCTCCAAGATTTTCTTTATCCACATAGTTTCACAACTTGTACTGACCACAGTTTTATACTCTGCTTCTATTCAAGATAATGCCACTGTAGTTTGTAGTTTTCTCTACCATGAGAAAACTCCTGAACTAAGAGTGAAAAGATAGCCTGTTGTAAATTTTCTTAAATCTACTGATCATGCCCAATCAGAGTCAAAATATCTTGAAAGCTCAAAATCTATAGACTTCTTATATAGTATGTTAAAGTCAAGATTACCTTTGACATATCTTAATACCCATTTTATAGCTAACCAATGTACTTATTGTGGTTTAGACATGAATTGAGATAGAAAACTCATTACAAAATAAATATCCAATCTAGTGGTAGTGACATAAATGAGACTACACACTAGCTACCGATACACTGTTTCATTGACTAGAGGTGAATCAATGTTAACTAAAATTTTAGCTCCAAATTCCATAGGTGTGTGAGTTGGATTATAATCCATCATTTGAAACCTTTTAAATAATGATTTGTCATACTTACCTTATGACATGAATACAACATAATCACCTTGCCAAAACTCAACACCTAAATACTATTTTAGTAGTCCTAAGTTTGTCATGTCAAAAGTACAATAAATATCAACCTTCATCTACTGAATGAGACTAGTACTATTCCCAGTGATGGCTATATCATCAACATATATAATGAGAATCAAGATATCATCACCAGACACCTTTACATAGAGAGTTGGTTTAGAGTTACACCTTTTGAAACCAAACTCCCTAAGGTATGTATCTATCTTCATATACTAGGCTCATGGAGCCTATTTAAACACATACAAGGACTTGATCAATTTTCAAACAAGATGTTCCTTACCAAGAACCTAAAATCCCTGTGGTTGAACCATGTAGACTTCCTCCTCCAGATATCCATTCAAGAAAGCACTCTTGACATCCATTTGGTACACTCGCCATCCAAACTGAGCAGCAATAACAACAATCAAATGAAAAGTTACCATCTTTATAGTAGGATCAAAAGTCTCTTCATAATCAACCCCTTCCTCTTGTGCATAACCAATTGAAACAAGTCTATCTTTGTGTTTTTCCAAGGAACCATCTACTTTTCATTTTACCTTATAAATCCATTTACAACTAATGTATTTATTTCTTGGTGGTAACTCCATGAGCTCCCAAGTCTTATTTTTCATCAAGGAATCATATTCCAATTACATGGCCAATTCCCACTCATGCTTCCCTTTGGCCTCTAAAAAAGAATTAGGTTTAAAAACATGTGAAACAACAGTTGTTAGAGCAAAATTTTCATGTGCACCTCTATTACCAAACTGCTTTCCTAATCTCAATCTTCTTCCTTCCACACTTTGTGGTAAGTCTCCATCCTTAGTGCTTCCATAGTGGCAGAATACCACTTTGGCTTCTTTGGTTGTTCTGTTGGAACCTTAGAATGACTTGCATCAATTCCCTCCCTAGAATGTGATTCTACTAATGAGCTAGAATCTTGCTCAACTTTCATACCATACCTTATAATAAAATCATTAGAAGAAAATAATGACTCAATATATGAAATTGTACTAGTTGCTATGAAGTATGACATTTTATTCATTTATTATGACATATCTATTTACCACAATTATATTAGTAGAAATATCAAGTAATCTGTAGGCCTTTGATTTCTCATTGTACCCAACAAACATGTATGCTTTAATTTTTGCATCCAAGTTACTTCTCTTTTGACTAGGAATAACTATAAAAGCTACACAACCAAAAATTCAAAAAGCACTTACATCTGAAGTTTGACCTGACCAAGCCTCCTCTAGATTTATATTCTCCAATGCTTTTGTATGACTTCTATTGATGATGCATACCATCTTATTCACTACTTCTGCCCAATATCTATATGGGACATTTCTACTTTGGACCATACAATGAGCCATGTGCATCACTGTCTTATTTCACCTTTCCACAACTCTATTTTGCTATAGTGTAAGGGGTAATATACTATTTGTGTATGCTTTTAGTTACATAAAAATCCTTAAACTATTTTAAGATTAACTCACCCCCATTATCCATTCTAAGAGATTTCACTGACCTTCTCGCCTATTTTTCAACCATAGCTTTCCAAGTAAGGTAGTTAGAAAAATAATAAAATTTATTCACTAGAAAGTATACCCACTTTTCCTAGAGAAATCATCAACCAAAAACATAAAATAATGGGCTCAAAAAGGGGTAGGTGTCTATATTGGACCATTTAAATCTGCATGTACTAGATATAATACTCCTTCAACTCTTGAAGCTTTACCAACATCAAATGAGTGTCTAACTTGGTTCCCTAACTGACATCTAGTACATACATGATGACTATCCTGAATAGAAAGAATCCATTTAACCATCTTAGTCTTGCTCAATGTAGTCAAATACTAGAAATTCAAATGCCCATACCTTTCATGCCAGTGTGAACTTGTGCTATCAACCGCTGTAAGTGCACTTTCCTTTGCTCTCTATGGATATGCAAGCTTATACAAGTTTTTTTCACCAATCCCAACAACAATAATCTTGTTATCTCTGGTAGTGACTAAACATTGTTATCCTTGAAACTTTACAACAAAATTAGAGTTTCTAGTATTTCACTAATGAAAAGCAAATTTTTGTTCATATTTGGCACATACCTAACATTCTTAAATGTATATTGGATAGTACCATCAAATCTAATTTGAAAATTACCATATCCTTTCACAAAATGAGTCCTAACTTCTCCCAAAGATACATATTCATTATTACTATCATTTTCAACAAAATCCACATACTAGTCCTTATGGCATGTATAATAGTGAGATGCCCTTGAATCAAAGTACCAAGCTCGATCCACCATAGAATTACCACTGCAAGCCATAAAATCAAAATCAAGAAATAATTCCTTGCCTTTACCTTCAGCTACATTTGCATGATGAGCTTTCTTTCTAAGGTTAGCCATATCATGTTGTCTTTTCTTACAATCTTTCTTAAGGTGACCAGGTTATTTACAATAAAAACATTTCCACTTAGATCTCTTATTAAAATCACTTACTTGTGAAGTTTTTGTTATAGAACTAGTAGTTTTACCAAATTGCTTACCCTTTCCCTTGATGAAAAATGCACTCTCTGTAGAAGTAGATGTAGACAACACTGTCTACTCCTACCATCTCTCCTTCTGAAATAACAATGTGGATAAATTTTCAAAGTACAAAGTCTACATCTCAGTAATCATTTATAAGGACTCCATAAATGACTCAAATGAAGGTGGAAGATTCTACATAAACAAAGCAATCAAATCTTACTCATTAATAGGGGTTTACACAGTGTTCAACTGATCACTGATGTCCTTGATCTATAACAAAATCTCAAAAATAGAGCCACCTTCTTGCATTTTAGTGGAAAACAACAAATTATTCAAATACAATACCCTACCAGCTGTAAAAGCTTGATATTTTGAAGTTATATTTTTCCATAGATCTGATGCTATAGTCGCATTTCTAACCTCTGAGATTAGATTATCTGCTATTAACATTTTTAACAACATAAGAGCTTCTAGATGATGTTTATCATAGTCATCATAACTAGTGGTAGGCCTTTGCTCTTTATCGAGCACTATTTGATCAAGGTTCTTATATTCACATATCATCAGAACCTTGTGACTCCACAAACTAAATTTTTTTCTTGTCAATTTTTATGAATATGGCAACCAGAGGTGTTGTAAACTAGCCATTTTGACTTGATTTTTCCAAAAAAATGCAAATACCAAAAAAACTATAATGACTTTACATACAATTCCTCCTACCCACTGATTCAAATCACAAACTAGTCAATACCTCCAATTTTTAGCAAAAAAAAAAAAAATTGTTTGGAAACTTTTAAATTTTCTATCTTTAAAAACACCAAAAAATGGAAAAAAACAATTAAATTTGGAGATATACAAATCTGATTTTAAAAATTCCTTTTCCATCAACACCCAGATCAAAAACTCAAAAAATTGTGAAATTTTCAACTTTCAGAACTTTTATGAGATAATTAGTCACCAATAGGTCCCTAATAACCCTTATAAGCTAAAGTTTTGAATTATTTCAATTAAAAAATTAAAATTAATTTAAATAATAAAACTTTAGATTAAAATTTTCATAAAAAAATCAGCCAATCAAAAAATTAGCCTACCTACAAAACTTCAAATGTAGATTCTCGGAGATATACACAACCAAATTGAATTCTGTCAGTTCCTATCATCTCCTCTTATAAAATAGAAATTTTTAGAGGTCTCACTCACCAAAAATAGTTTTTGAAAGAAAATCTAGTCTCTTCCCCAAACCCTATAGAAATGACCAACCAGAAAACTTCAAATGCAGTTTTTGGATAAAATACTCAGCAAAATTTAATTCCATCTGATCCAACAAACAAATTATGAGCCAGAGAATTTTATAGAAATAAGAATCATAAAAAATATTACTCAAATAATTTATTTTGTAATTTTTCTCCAAGTTAAATGGATGGTCATAGGAATAAATAAATAAATTTCTTCCTCTCACGGCTCTCCACTAGTCGCTTCACACTCCTCCCTGACAAGACCATCCTCTCTTGCTTCATAGACTTCCTCCCAAGCTTCCTAAACCACAAGATCTGATTATCATATTAGATAAAACATAGAGAGTGAGAAAGAACCTAATTGTATTTAGAGCATACATTCCATATTTGAATAATACAAGAAGGCCTATTAAATAGGCAAAGAAATGAGCCACCCAAGAAACATGTGAAAAGGGTGGATAAAACAACCAACATCGGCTAGCAATAAATAGCTAATCTCATTAAAAAAGCTAACCTCTTAACCCAAGTGGTTAAGGAACTAACCAAAGACAAATTACCTTAGTCAATAACCCAATGCAAATACATAATTATGCTAAAATTAGTTAAGGTTCTTGTACTCACAAACAATAAGTATTTTTGACACTAAAGAATATGTTTTTTTTGGTAAATTTTTAGGACTCAAAAAATTAAAAAAATATGTATACAATCCATTTATGCTTACCAAAAATCCTACTAAGACCATGAAAATAAATGAATTTTTAAGTTTGATAAGGTTTTGGACCATATTTTATTAAATATTGCCTTCACCTCCCTAATGTGGATAATCTGTAAAATTTTCATCCAATTATACATTTTCATTTAACAAATAAAAATTTAAATATCTTTCGAGTTTAGTTGAAGGTAAATTTGATAATTTTTGTAAGTCTTAATAAATTATAAAATTTCAAAAAAATAAATTAATAATATGAAATACCACTTCTATATATATTTTATATTACATAACTATAGAAAAACATTATGATTAAGTTAGTTTGTCTGTATGTGCATTTGCATAATATCCTAGCTCACCTTAGACGACATGCATAATTTCATTGGATAATCTTTGTAAAAATTGTCATGATGGTATAAACTGATTGGCTATTCCATTAGACCTTTAAAAAAAATCTATAAAATTTAATTTAATATTCAAAAAAGATGTAATTTGTTAATAATCCAATTGACTATTATTTTCTTTATTGAGTTGATCAACACAACCACACATTCAATTTTCATAAACAAAGAACAAGTTGTTAAAAAAATTATACACCAAGTTCTATTATCTCTCAATTTCAAATTCTCTAAAGATGTTAGGCTTAATTTAAATTTGTTAGAACTATAAGCTTTTATTTTATTAGTAGGTTCATCTCACTAATTTGAACAAAAGACTTTGTATTATAAATTTATCTAAAAATATATATATGAGAGAATTATGTTATGATTCACACATATAATAATTGAATTATGCATAATATAATGTAGATCAAGACATCACAATAGATATTTGTGGGCCAAGGTGCCTAAATATTTAATATATACAAAAAAAGAATAATTACCCTTAAGGTATGGCAATGCCATACGATACTCCTTTATGAAGTAATAACTCCACAATGCCACTTCGAGGGGACAACCTCCAATATCCTTCTAACAATAGAAGACTCAACACTTATTGATATCATTTACCATAATATTTATCTCTTTTATATAGATATATATAAATAATGATGGATGGGTAAAATCCTAATCCCAATGTAGGCCAACAATTACCCAATGTACTAATTCCATAATTTACTCATTTTTCCTAATATATTGGACCCATATAACTAATTAAGAGGGATATCTACCAGATGTCAGCATCTTCATCAAACCATATAAATTAGTATGTCATATTTTAGGTAAGTATCATTCCTTCCCTCCTTGACATGTTTCATCCCCAAAACATAAGAAGAAATTAAATAATGAGTGTGCTTCAAATCATTATACACTTATCTTCATGCTCAATTATCCAATAAACCATATGTGATCTTAGTAGGTGATATCCATCTAATCTTTTTTATAAATTCCATTATCCTACTCTGATTCCATTCATGATCATAATTATTCCTCCTTGGTGTCCATGCATAATTATTCCTCATCTAATTTTGTGTTTCATATTCTAATGTGCTACTCTGATTCCATGTTACATATTCCACTATGATATTATGATTTCATACATGAAAATTTTAGTTATTATGTGGATTTCATGTATAATCAAAGTGATTTCCCCACTAATTCCATGTCCCATAGTCTGATGTGTTATTCTGATTCCAAACATGATCATAATAATTATTTTTTGGCTTCCCTGCTTAGGTAAAGTGATTATTTCTATTACACTCTCTGACATCCCTCCATGGTTTTTGCCTCTCATGATGATGTGGGTGTATATATGCCAAAAAATTAGTATCATGCTTTATTATTATGGCTATATCAATTGTTTCTTCTACCTCTTCCACCTTTTCATTTGGTGATTACTTTGTTTCTTGAGTAGATGAAGTGTTCTTCTTTGATTGTGATGTTTCTTCATCTATGTCTTCATCTGAATATTCTTCATGCTCTTATTCACCCACTTCAATCTCATCCTTATAATCTACCTTGATTATTATTTTTGCCTTTCTAGTTATGATATCTTATAGAGTAATCTTCATTTTATTGTACCAAAACTTCATGAAATGCTTTTGCACATTAATATTTACTATTCTTAATGTCTCTAACCAAGGATATACAATAACCATATACACATCCTTCATATCCAAATCACAAAAATCTAAATGCAAATCATATTTGTCACTATTGAGCTTCAAATCTTAGAAAACTTGAATATTATTACCATCTACTTGAATTTCCTTGATATCATTTGTTTAAACATATAGATTTTGAGAAACATTGATATTGACAAAGTTATAATTATTTATAAAATTTATGGTCACAATGACCTTATTCTATTGAATACATCCAAGAAACTAAAAAATTAACTCTAATAAATTTAGAGACAAACTATTTTAACCCTTATCATCTAATCTTTCTTCTTTCACTTATATATCCTCTACCTCTCCTTCTACACCATATGTAACCTCATCATCATCATTATGATTTTTTCATCTTATTCATCATCAATTTCATTATATTCATCACTTTCATCATTTATGTTTGCTTCTTTTTCTTCTTCTACATATGTATTATAATTTTCTTCCTCTTCTTCCACATCATGACCTCAACATCTCTTTCTGCATCATCTGTAGCTTCTTCCTCATCGTAAGTATTTTCATCCTCCTTTTTCACCTTCTCATACTTACCCAATTTATTTTGTATTTATTATACACTCTTTTACATACCCTCTAATACATGTCTAATCCCCTTATTATAATCTTATTATAAATCCATGACACACACAAAAACTAGGGTTAATGGAAAACCCTAAAATTTTAAGAACTCATGCAAAAATGATAAAAAAGTCCAAATTTAAGTGTAGCTTCCTTGTATGATAGTACAAATTTAGTAAAAAGTTGGTTAAAAAACTATCCTATAGAATGAATCTATAAAAAATCATAAATCTCAATAACTCATTTAAAACCTATAAAAAAAATATCAAAGTTTTACTGTATCTTTTTTGTATGATTATATTAAGTCAATAAAAAATTTACATTAAAAACTTGAAATTTTGGTAGATATGATGAATTTATTATAAACCCTAAAATAATAATATATCCTTCAAACTTGATCATAAAATCTTTATTTTTTATTTTAACTTGCTTGAAATATTATCCTACTTTAGTAAAATAATTGTATAAAAATCCACAACATATTGTAATATATAAGCAATTTTTTAATATTAGGGTTTCACCCACAATATTTATTCAAATTGATGCTCTGATACTACTTATTATGATCCACACTTATAATATCTAAATTATGAATACTATAATGTAAATAAACACAACATAATATATAGGTGTGATAATACTCCCAAATATTCAATATATGTATAAATATAATAATTATCCTTAAGGTAGGGCAACACCATACGATACTTTTTTAGGAAGGAATAACTCCATAATTCCACTTAGAGGGGATAATCTCCAATATCCTTATAACAATAGAATACTCAACACTTTCTTGATCAATATCCTTTACCATCATGTTCATCACCTTTATATATACCTATATATAAATAACAATGGATGGGTAACCTCCTAATCCTAATGTAGGCTAACCATTACCTAATGTACTAATTGAAGGTTTTGAATGATTAGATAGAGTGCATTTCAGATATTAATTAATATGAAATTAAAGCTATGTATCAACCAATAATTTAAAACCTTCATTTGATATCAGATCCATGTTTAAGGAATGGTTAGAAGGGGTTTTAAGCCTTTATTAGAATAAAAAAATGGCTTCAATGAATTCAACTTTCATGAATATTCATGTTTTCATAAGTAACAACTTTAAATATTTGGGAGATCAGTTGAAAAGAATTATTTTGTGGAAAGGAGTTTGTGAGAATATTATCCATGGGTACACACCACCTCAAGATTGTAATACCTTGACACAATATCATAAAATAATAAAAAAAGATGAAAAAAAGCAAGATGCATAAGCTTTCTTATATCTTCATAGTGCCATAGACCCAAACATTTATCCAAGAATTATAGGATGTACGAATTCCCATGAGGAATGAAACAAATTTTAAACTTCATATCAAGGATTTATTTGTTGAGGTGTTGTCAATGATGTCTCCAAGGTGGCGAAGAGTGTCCATGAGATGATATTTATGCATGGTCCTCAATGACAAAGTGTACTTTAGTGCTCACATAGTTTATATGAGAACCTATAGGTTTTGGTCTTATTATGGATGTTTTTGATGATGTGTTCTTGATAAATATGCCCTATGGGGTGTAATAAGTGCTTGGTGTACTTTTGAAAGTGAAAATAATCCATTTGAGTAGTCTTATGAAGGTCTAGGTTATCCTAGTAATCTTGGTAGAGTTTCCTAAGTTAGAAGATTGATGATGTCAAAATTTACACATGTGAATGTGTCAAAATAAAGTGGATACATAGGTTTATTAAATTTTGTACCTAGATCATGTGTTTCAAATTTTATGCCTTGAAATGATGTCTATCAAAAGTTATGGTGGTGTAAAGTTGCTCTCCCAGGCATATTTCATTATGGTGTAAAGTTATGGTGAATAAAGAATGAAAAATAAAGTCAAAGAGCATGATGAGATCACTCAAAATATTGAAACTTAGGTTTTTACCCTTTATAAATAGGTAAATATTAAGGATGAATAATGTGTCAAGTATAAATTAGAGATGGAGTCTTTGTAGGTGAAACTAGATCAAGCTTTGAGTAAGGTTGAAACATATCAAAAGTTTGATACAATTAGTAATAATCTTTGTGAGATTATTAAAAATTAAAGAGTGCCTAAAGATAGTATTGGTCTTGGTTTCAATCATGATCAAGTTAAGGTAGATGCTATGACAAGCACATGTTTGTTAAATAATACTATGAATAATAACTACCTTCAAGTGATAGGTCTGAACTTGGTTTCATTGAGAATTAAGGAGAAAATAAAGGAGTCATATTTTATGCTAATAAGAGGGAAAATAAAATTATATATCCCAATGATATAATTTACACAAATTCATTTAATGGTCACTATCATTATTGTCATTAGTTTGGTCATAGGATCATTGATTATAAAAGAAAAGCTCCTAGTAAGAGATTTGCATAGAATTATGAGCAAAATAATGACAAACATAAAGAATATCATAACTCAAGACAATCAACCGGTCTACAAGGAAAACATGAAATCTTGTGCTATAGATGTTAAGGGATTGGTCATATTGCAAGGTCTTGAAATTCCTTCATCAAGAAATCAAATGATCAGGTGTATGAATGGGATAATGTAACTTCAATGAGTCATTATGTAGCCCATACACAAGGTATGTACAATCAGAGAAAGTTCATTTGTTTTAGGTGTCAAGAGAGAGGTCACATAGAGAGGTTTTGTAGGAATGGTTAGAATTATACTTCAAAGAATCTTAATCCTAACATGAAGAAAAGGAGCCATAATGAATGGAGACCCAAGGAGGTGAATGAAAAATAGGTTTAAAATGGATTGTTTGTCATAACAGAACATTATACAAGTTCAAGTGTCAAAGTGAAAGCTTTATATACCTAAGTGGACAAGAAAATTAGGCAAAATTTCAATTCAAATCAGAGCTTGGAGATATGGGAGTCTCCTAAGTTTTGGGACTTTTAGTTCTTCTAAGTTGAGGAGGTGTCTCTACCTATGATTCTTAGAGACATTATTCCAAAAGAAGAAGTATGTATGCATGATATTTTTATTCATCAATCAGTAGAAAAAGCATTGGTCATATGGGAAAGCATGTAGTCTTGTAGAGTATCATTTTTTGGTAAGCAGGCAGGTATATCAGTTAGTCTTGTTAGATGCAAGGATCAATTCAAGGACTTTGGTCTTAAAGATAAGTTTATGATTTTTTTGATGCTTGGTTTAGGAGGCCTAATTATGAAGAATGAAGGTAAGGTTGATATAGAGTGTGAAGAGGATGTGTCTAAATATAATCCATGGGGTTTCATGCATTGTATTGGTTACATGAAGCTTTAATGATCATTTATTCTCTTTAACCATTTTGCTCAGTGTTCATTGCCTAGTGTGTGTTCATCATACATAATTGGTGAATTTAGGGTCTTTAAAGGAAAAATAGAGTTGAGACTAGTTGAGGTTGATTTGATAGTGTCTATAAGGTGCCTTTGAAGTGTAAAAATGATCTCATGACCTTTTGAAGGTGTTTTGATATAGTGACAGGTGTATACACAGGGTTTGCAAGCACAATATGACTAGTTCAAAGTGTCAAATAAAGATTGGTGAGTATTTAAAGTGACTTTATGGTATATAAGGGTGTATTAATCTCATATAGGTTTTTTCCATTTGGTTTCAGGATTTGAAGGCCTCCTAAAGGCAAGTTGAAGAGTTTTGATGCCTCTCAGTGGTCAAAGTTTTTGGTTGAGGGTTTGCAAGCCAAAAACCATTTCTTGGTTTTATGGGTTACCTAAAGATTTAGACCTCAAGAATTGGTCTAGTAGTATGAGTTGGTGACCTCCAGGTGTGATAGAATTTTTAGGTGCTGACATTGATTGAAAGATGGAAAGTTGACCATGTTTCTTATTAATGCCCCAGTGTCTTAGCCCATGTGGGTTAGTTACCTTCCCAAAGGAGTTGAGATCTAAGGATAATTAATCAATTGAAATGGACAAATAGGTGATAAAAAATTACTTTAAAATCATCTATAAGTGTATAGTTTATTATATGGTTGAGCATTTATGCAAATGGAGGGCTAATTAGTAGGTCAAATTATGAAGGAGTTATGGTACAAAGGAAGAGTTGAATGATGAATCTTGGCATGCATGAGGGGGAATATGATTTTGCTCTAGATATGGATTTTCAAGTCATGAAGGTGCATACATAGGAAGTTATGGGATCTGCAAGGTTTAGGTAGGGCCACTAAGCCTCTAGACAAGGCTAAGTGATTCAAATGGACTTTTTGGTCATTTTATTCAAAATAAAAAGGTATGGTTGTCCTTGAATATGTTTTTAAGTTAGATTTTTGTATCATATGTGTTTGATAAATATCTTGAATGTCCATTATTCATGCTATGGGTGGCTTGTGAGAGAGAATTTGAAGACAACTATGGAGTTTCATCATGGTTGGAGATGGTCTGAAGGTGCTCAAGGGGTGCCTAAGCTTAGGTGACTTAGGGGGAGTCCCTCTCAATGTTATTAAGGTGTTTTTAATTAGTTTTTGGTATTTTTATGTGTTTATTCTTTATATAGAAGTGCATGATCAAAGAAGAGTGTTGTTAATGAGCAAGTTTGAGGTAATCATGGTAAGAAATGGTATACACAGTGATAGAGGGAGTTTATATAATATATAAAAGGAGTTACCTTATTTTTTTTGGCTTTGAAAACATTTGAAAGTCCTCAATATCAATAGGTAAGTCCACTTTATCATTGTGTCAAAGGGGGAGAAATTTTTTATAGAGGGAGAAAGAGTATGTACATAACTTTGTGTTGGTGTTTACAAGTATTGACATCAATGAGAAAGGAGGATATTTTTGAGGTGTTTTCAATTATGTATCAAAGGTGAAAAAGAGTGTCTATGAGATGATATGTATGCATGGTTTTCAATGACAAAGTGTACCTTAGTGATCACATAGTTTGCATGAGACCTTATATGTTTTGGTCTTGTTATAAATGTTGTTGATGATGTGTTCTTGATACGGTGGCCCTATGGGGTGTAATAAGTTATTGGTGTAATTTTGGAAGTGAAAATAATCCATTTTAGTATTATTGTGAAGGTTTAGGTTATCCTAGTCATCTTGGTAGAGTTTCCTGAGTTAGCAAATTGATAATGTTAGAATTTGCACATGTGAAGGTGTCTAAAGAAAGTGGTCACATGTGTCTATTTAATTTTATACCTAGAGTACGTGTTTCAAATTTTATGCCTTGACATGATTTATATAAAATATGGTGGTTAAAATTTTCCTTCCCAAGAAGATTTCATTATTTTTATACTTTGTCAAATTTGCATTTTTTAGTGACTGTTGGAATTCATATATTTGAATTTTACAAAGGAAACTAGTTATGATTATTTGATCTATATCTTGAAAAAATGGATGAATTTGATGATGGATTAAATATAAAAGTGGTAAAAAAATTCAATATAAATACATATAAACTGATTAGGAGGTTTGAATGGTCATTCAATTGCATTTATTGTAGCTCAAAGTTTGACTAAGGGTTTGACCTTCATTTATTAAGGACCCAAGAAAGATGTTTTAGTTTTTATTGATGATATTTTGATGTTTCATGATGAATTATCTATTTTATAGTGTTATATACTACTTAAGGATCATCTATATGTATTTTATAGGTTTGATCAATCCATATTTAGTATGAACCATTGTTTGAAAGTCAACTATTTGTTTGATCATGGTATTTTCATGGACAAGGTAAATGATTGAATGGTTTTGCATATGCATAAGTATGTATTGATGATTGTAATCACTTGAGGGTGTCTTAATGGTCATGTGGTGTGGACCTATGTGCTTATAAGTGCTATTGTGTTTGTATTTTTCTTGATGAAGTGTTAAAGGGATGAATATGTCTCCATAGACTTAAAAGCGTTACTTAGGCCTAATTAAAAGGTATTATTACTTAAGGGTGATCAATAAATGCTATGGTCAACCTATGTAGGTGGTGTTTATATTTTTATAAGTGGGATAGAAGAATTAAGGGTTAAGGAATGTCTTGTGTTTGACAAAGAATGTTGTGATCATGAAGACTCTATAAAGAGCAAAACCAAAGATGACGGTTTTTAGAGAGTATGAGCAAAGAAAAGTGAAGTGTGAGTAAGCTTAGTAGATAAATTTAATATCAAAGTAGTGTGAGGGATATGTGTGTGACCTAGTGGTCATGTTTATAATGTGGTAACATTATTTTTTAGGGTTAATGGTTGAAGATGAGCGAAGAGGTGTAGAGTGATCTAAAAGGTTATTTTGGATGCATTGCTTGTGTATGTAGGCTTGAGAAAGTGTGAAGGGTTAAAGAGAGTTATTATTCATTATTTTTCCATCATATTGGAAGGAAATCAAAGTTATTGATGTGTTGATATTAGAGTTATTGTGTGGGTTCTCAACATCTAGGGAAAATGGGCGATTGTCCATGCTTAGGGGTTGGTTCTTCTTGTGAAGTGAGTGCTTCAAGAAAGTCTCTTATTTGTGATCTCTTATAGGACTATAGTCCATTTGTCTAAAAAATTGAGAGTAGGTTTTATTCCCCATAATATTTTCCCACATAATCCATGTGTTATGTGCTTTGATCTTATATTATTTTCATTGTTCATTGTAATAAATGGTTTATATGCTTCATGAATGCTTATGTCGAATGGTTAAGATTTTGAACAATCAGAAATTGAAGTTGATTTGTTTGCATCATTGATTCACCCCCCTCCTCAGTGATTATACCTATAATATTATTAAGGTAATAAAAATAAAAATCTAAACCTTTAAAATAAATTTTGAGAATTTGATAATGTCAGATTTTAAAGGAGTGGGAGATTATTGCATAAAGATAAATGATTTAGTTTATAGAATGATGGTTTATGGAGAAACTATCCAAGATAGTGTTATAGTAAGAAATATTTTGAGATATTTAAGTCAAATATGGTTACATATTATGATCACTTTTGAAGAGTGTAAATACATGACAATTATAATTTTTGATGAGTTAATGGGTTTTCTTTTATCTCATGAAGATAAGATGAGACTATACACAAGAGATCAAGAACAAGTACTTGAAACCAAGGCAAAGGTTTAAAGACCAAAGAGAAAAATAAAAATAGGAATCAAGGGAGTTATAAAAACTTAAATTCAAAATTAAAATCTGAAGTTAAATTCATAGGTAATAGCAATAAATAATTTACTTGTCGTTGTTATCAAAAACCAGGACACATGATTAAAGATTGTAAGATACTAGCAACTAAGAATCAAGCTAATCAAGAGAGGAAAGAGAAGGATTTTCAAGATGAACAAAAAAAGTTTAAAGAGCACTCAGATTATTTTCTCACATGTTTTTTTGGAATAGAAAATGCAAATAATTTTTTTCTCTTGATTCAATTTGTTCAAATCACATGATAAGTCAAAAAGATGATTTCATCAAGTTAGATGATCATTTAAAAATCTAAGTGCAATTAAGAGATGAAAAATACATCCAAGTTGAAATAAATGGTTGCATGAAAATAAACACAAGTAAATTTAAGGGTGAAATAAATTATCCTAAAAATATTTATCATAATTTCATAGATATAGTGATGAAATCAAATCATATAAGTTTTATAATATTATTAATAAATCCATAATTTTTTCTAAGGATTGTAATTTTTTTGAAGATGAAGTGTATGTTGATTTTGATCATGTAGATAAATAATTCATAAGTTATGGGTAGAAACCTATTTAATTATATTTTTATGTCTTAAAATTTTTTACACATATTTCTAGTTTAGCATGAAATAATACTGGTTCTTTGCAAAAGATTAGTCATCCATCCACATCAACACTAAGCAAGAACAAACATTTGTTGAATCATCATCCATCCAATCAAATGTTAGATAAAAATTATGAGAGGAGAATAAAAATTATATAAAATAAATAAGGTAACTTATTTTATTATTCTTATGATGAAAATACTATGTTTTCATTATCATATATGACAAGTGAATCTAGAAGTTATGCAGAAGCTAGTCAAAAGAAAGAATGGGTTGATGCTATGAAATCAAAGATGGATTCAATTGAGAGGAATAATACATTGAATTTATTTCAGTCTACTTTAAATAAATATGTCATTGATAAAATTGGTTCTACAATACCAATGTTAAAAGTGATGACACAGTTGACAAGCTAAAAGATAGACTAGTAATAAAAGGATTTTCATAAACATATGGGGTTGACTATGAGAAACACTATGCACATATGGCATGCTAAGATAATATAAGACTAATTATTATTGTAGTTGATTATAAATAATGTAAAAACCATAAAATTAATGTTAATATTTCATTCCCAAATGAAGTGATTGAAGAATAAGTATATGTGGGGTAGCCACAAGGTTTTGAGGTGAAAGGTAAAGAATTTTGGGTATATGAGTTGAAGAAAGTTCTTTATGGATTGAATCAAGATCCAAGAGATTGGTACTCAATATTTTATATCTATTTAATGGATCAAATATTTTTAAAAATTAAAAATAAACTAACTCTTTACTACAAGCATTAGGTTCTAATAATTTATATGTTTGTCTTTATATAAATGACTTGATCTTTACAGGTAGCTCTATGGAGATGTTAAATAGCTTCAAAGAAGCCATGAAATAAAAAATTGATGTGATTTATCATGGAATTATGAAGTAATTTCTTGACATGTAAGTCCATCAAAATAAAAAATAATTATTCATTTGTCAATCCAAGTATGCCCAGGACATGCTAAAAAAATACAATCTTCAAGATTCGAAGTCCATAGATATTCCAAGTCCAACTAGAGAAAATATTATGAGGGAGGATAAAATTCATTCAAATATTGACAATATTTATATATGCATGGTGAGAGGTTTTATGTATCTCACTATGAAAATACCTGATATAAGTTATGGGGTTTTGCTAGTTTTTATATTTATTGGTAAATTGTCATTTAAAAATTTACAAGTAGTGAAGAGAATTTTCAAATATGAAAGAAGTACTTATAATAATAGTATTCATTTTAGACCAAAAAATTTATTATATATAATTAGATACACATATTTATATTGTGATGGAGGATATCTTGATGATAGGAAGTCAACTTCAGATTATTAATTCTTATTGGGAAGTGGTTTGGTTTCTTGGACTTCAAAGAAATAGACTATAGTTGCATTATCCTCTATTAAAGTTGAATATACAACCCTTACGTCAACTTACACATAAGGATTACGGTTAAGAATACTATTGGATGATTTTAAAGAGGTTCAACTTGAGCCAAGACAATTTTTTTATAAAAAAATATATTGTTGAGAAGACTTAAGGAGATTATAGGCATTTCACCTCTTTGCATCAAGGGAGGGAAAGTGTAGTATGATGTTAATACGGGCACTTGAGTTATATTTTTAGACTTATTTTATTTTGAGATTTTTAGGTGTTTAAGAATGTTATTTAATTTATTTATGTTCTAAATTAGTTTTTTGGTCATTTTGGACACTTTCTAATGATTTCATAAAAAATAGTTGGAGAAACCAATTAATTTGAGTTTATTTTCTAAGTACTCACATGAGTTCCAAAATTTTTAGTGTCTTTTCTAAGTTTTGATAACTAAATTTAACTTATCATGCATGTTATCTTGTAATAGGCTTGTTTTAAGCCTTATTTATTAATAAATAATTATGCACAAGTGTAACATAATAATTCATTTTATAAATCCATGTTGCATATTATTATATCTGATGTTTTCTATAGGTATTCATAAAGGAAGACTAACAAAAATATGTTTTTGGTTTTGAAGCTATTTAGTATAGTTTTTAGCGAACAATTTCACTTACAACATAGCTAGTTTGACAATTAGTAATTTTAAGACAATTTTATTGATACATAGCTTCAATTTTAGAGAGAAATAGAACTTAATTTCACTACTTTGTACATTCAAAACCTTCATTAATTCCACAAATTACTCATTTATCCTAATATATTGGACCCATATAACTAATTAAGGGATATGTGTGCCATATGTTGATATCTCCATCAACACATATACATTAATATATCATATCCCTAAGTACATGGTACAACATAATTTTAAAAATCTTTATTTTATTTTATGAAGGAACATGCTAATCCAAAGCTTTATTGAAAAATATATAAAAAGCCTTTATGAAAAAGGAAAAAAAGAGGCCCCCATTATTTAAATATTCAAAAGGATTCATCTTCTCTCTATATAAGTATATGCTACAAAAGCAAAAATTCAAACTCAAATGTAAAGTGCATGAGCAAAGCATGGGCATCCTAGAAAAATTGATAGATAATTATTGAACCACTAAATAAGAAAAAAGTTATAGAAAGCAAAGTACAGGAAAAATTAGAACCTTATAAATTAATTATCCTTTACTTATGGAAATGGGTAGTTGTATACTAATTTCTCTTCCCTCTCATTTCTTTTCATTCTATTTTATATATTGTAATAAGCTCATTAAGGTAATTAGTTTATTTCCTAGAGTTTCCAAGTCCTAAAATAGTATCTTAGCATTTGTTATTTATATATATAAGATTATTTTGAACCTTTAATCTATAATATAATTCATATGTGCATGATTTATGAAATTAATGAAAACTTTTATGGCTCTATTTTTTCTGCCCTCTAGTTTCTGTCTTGTTATTTAAATTTCATGCCCATATTTGAATTACATCATGTATCATACACTCTATTTCAATATTTTATGTTTAGTTCCTTTTTTGCATAGTGATATTTTTGTATGAATCACCCCACTCCTATTTTGGTGCATCACACCCATTTTTATTTTCCCTTTTCCCTTGAAATTTTTTATTTCATGCATTAGAGTAAAAATATAATTTGTTGCCTTTGAAGGTTGTTATATAATAATAGTCCCACACTAGTATAAATTTGCCTAGTGTGACAAATATGTGGGAATCATTCATATAATAATATTAACACAAGTGTATAATATTTTAGGTTAATCAACATAGTTCCTTTCTAATTCAATAAGTGTGTGTCTAGACAACTATGGAAAATAAATGTATAGAATAAAGAGAGAATATGAATACCAAAGATAAAAATGATAAGGAAAAATCAATTGTTTATGATTATAAAATATAATATAAAAAATAAAATTGACAAAAGGTAGAAACCATTTTCAAATATGAAAAATATAAGGTAGAAACCATTTTAAAAAATTATTAGACATATAACAAGATTATTGTGGTTGTGTATGTTATAAGATAAATGTGGGATGAATTTAGTAAGTTTTGCTAATTTTAGTTATTGAAAAAATGCATTACATGTTTTGATCAATATTATTATTCTACTCCCCCCAAAAAAGTTTAGTTAGTTAGAATAATTATGAAATTAATTTTAAATTATCTTGTTTAATAATTAAATAAAGTTTGTGATTGATTTTACTAATGATATATTTATATATGAAATGTATTAAATTACTGTATATTATCCATAATTATTATAGCGACTGTTGTCACTCAATTTTACACCCTTGGAGAGGTAGTTAAAGCATTCTCCAAATTTAGTAGAACATGGGATTACCCCTAGACCTATGGGTTGCCTATAATAGGGGTAAACCTCTATATTTAAAGGGCTAGCTCCCTAGATTTGTCTTGATTGGTCATCACGTATACTAGTATCTCATTTAGATGAAAAGGGAGAGAAAATACATAAATTAGACTATCCTAAAGAGGTGATGCACCAATTGTAACCTAAACACTACCAACTAGTTACAATGACACTTCAAACAAAAGCCTAACCTACACATACACTAATCCAAATCTACCCCTTGCATTAGTATTTCTCATCAAGGTTTGTAAATCAAACTTGAGATAAGAGGACTAAACACAAGGCCATGACATGACACTAGTGGAGAGATAACTCACTAAAAATCATGAGACACTTCATTAGAACACTTCAAGAGACCTATAAAATAATTTCAAAGATGAATATGAATGCAAACAAGGACATCCTGCTAAAGAAGAAAATCTATCACTTAACAAGATAAATTAGTTAATAAACACATTGAAACAACTCATGGAGAAGGTAAACTAGATCATTATTTATTTGTAAAAGGTTGAAAATGAGAAGGGATTTTCCATACTCAGGTGGAGGATACAAACTTTGCCATAATTGGCTCAATATATAGAGAATGTGAGAAAGAAGAGAAGTGTGATCTAAGAATTTGGCTCAAGAGAGGATGGTTAGGATGGTGTTAGTTCTAAAATAAAAACAAAATAAAAGAAACACACTAAATAACATAACATCTCTAGACCTAGACACTAGGGAGAGCTTAGTTAACTAACATAATTAAAACACACAACTAAAGTATAAAAGAAACTCTCTTTTACCTTCCTTGAATGCTCCAAAATGCTTGTTGTAGTGGCTTGTTTGGCTTATGCTCATGAAGTCCTTGGCAATGGAAGCTTGGCTACCTCTATCTCTCCTTGGCACCTTTGGCTTGTGACTTAGCTTGACTTAGAATCAATTTGGCATGGTAACAATAGTTTCAATGGCTTCTTGAAGATATTTTTCATCATAACTTTGCACCAAAGTAGCTTAAAAATGATGTGGTAAGGCCTCCTATTTATATATATTTTAGAATGTTTAAAATCAACCTAAACCATCCATCCTGAGATTGAGATGTGTGGTTGAGGATTAATTCAATTTTTAGAATTAAGTTTATAATTATCCTCATCATGAAATTGAAATAAGGGGTAATTAAGAGTCATGGAGGGCATCATGGAAGGCATTGATGAGGTATAGATGGCATGAATCCTGATATTTGTGGTATTTATCGCCTAGGGATGTCTTCCTAAGAAATGAGGTCACCTGATGATGTAGATATTCAATATTCATTTCCAAAACAAAGTTTTCAACAAGTTTCCATGGAATTATTGATTAGGCTCTAATTTGGATTAATTAGCTCTTAAGCATGTTTAAACACTTTATGCATAAATTACTCAAATTGATCAGAATACCTTGTTATTGGTCCAAAATTTGAATAGATTGGAATTGGAAGATGATGTTAGATACATTGGAATCATATTCCCATTTATGATGTTACCAAAAGTAAATAATAAAGGCACATGTCTCATGTAAGATATTTGATAGAAAAGAGCAATCTAGAGTACCCAAATGCAAAATTAATATTTTGACTCAGAATGATTTGATCAAAGTTAGCTAGCCCATAAATTGCATTACCCCATTTAGTGATACCCTAGCCAAAATAGACACTTGAATATGTCATTTTTACATCATTTATCATGTTTTAAGGCCAAATTGTGCATTTTAGGTGGAAATTAGCCAAAAGCCTAGTTGGAGGTTATCGGTGGCTAGTTTTAGGTATCTACAATTTGCTCCTATTTGGGAAGATGTTTTAAAATGTAGGCAAAGTAATGTCTTATCAAAGAATGAGAAATGGCTTGTATGCCAAAAAAAAGATGATTGTTAAAGAACAAAGCTCCAAATGGTTTTGAGAATCCTAGGATGATGCACCCTCGAGGAAGTGGCCATCACATTTGTTGATGGATGGTCCCTTGAAAAGAAACAAGATGAAAAGTGGAATTAATCCATGGTTGAGGTTAATCCAAATGATAAAATGCTTACATGAATTGATGTAAAAAGGATGCTGATTTGCCCAAAGGTGGTTATAATCAGGAATAAAAATCAAAATAATGATTTGCTCATAGGCAGTTATAATCATTAAGAGGACCTAGATTGGCTAAAGATGATTGTGCCCCAGTTAGGGTTGATTAGTAAGCATAACTCAAGAATATAACCTGGAATATATATTAAAGATGAGTAGGTACAAAGTGATGAAATAGATTAATAGAAGAATAAGATTAATCAATAGAAATGATTCAGTTATACCTACCAATGAGGAGATACACATTCTTATTAGAAATGATACAACTAGAATGGTCATTGGGTTGATTTGATCAAGGGTGGGATGGAAGGATTTTGCCAAGGTGCCAAGGAGAAACATCTATGATTCCATTGATTGTAGACCTTTTTGAAGCTAATTTTTGTTATAGCATGTGATGGTAGGCTTCATGATAGAACACCATGAAGACTATCCCAAAAAATGCATAAGGATTGACTCCTAATCCAATAAACACTCAAAAATAATACACCAATGATAAAAACTATGATGATAATATTAACATATGAATATGGATAGACTAAAGAATAATGTGCTCAAGGAATAACCCAATGAACACATATAGACTGAGTCAAGGCAAGAATGCTGAAAACAAACAAACAATTAAGTGAACAAACAAAAAAATAAAAAAATAAATTGAAATAAACAAAAAAATAAAAATCCTAAAAAAAAGTAAAATAAAGCATCCTAACAATGACAATACCCCAGTAAGGCAGATCAAGGATAACTGACAAGGCTTAGACAGGATAAATGTTTTTGGATTTTGAAATATTATGAATGTTTTTGTCATTTTTGAGGTATCTTAACTTGATTTAGAAATACAAGATACTTGTTCATAAAATGGTGAGAGCATTTGGCTTAGGTTGCTCATAAAATGGTGAGAGTGTTTGACTTACGTTGCTCACAAAATAATGAGAGTGTATAGAAAAGGGGACTGAGATGACCTCAACACAAATTGAGCATGACCTATATAGTCCTAAAATGACCTCAATTCATAGTAATTTTGCCCATAAAAAAGGCAGGGAAAAACCAACTAGGTCTCAATAAGTTCTCAAATCTGGCAAATGGTTAGTCAAATGAAAATAATGATGGCAAGGTGATACAACAATGCATGATAAACAAGTGTTGCCCCTAGATTTCCCATAGATAGTTATAACTAAGATGAAGTGGCATAGGTCATTGATACTAATTTTCCCATAGACAGTTATAATTAGTAGCAAGATTGGTGAAATACTGATTTGCCTATAGGTGGTTATAATCAGGCTCATATAAACAAACTTGATACATGATGGAATATAAAATATACCTTTACAGATCAACTATCGCACTACTTTCATAGAATTTTATTGAACATGGATTGGATTGATTATTGAAACTTGATCAAAATCCTCTCACAAAAGGTGCAAAAAGAACCAAATGAACTAAGATCAAAATAGGATTGGGTAGGATGATTTAAAAATAGGATTTGGTTTAGATAGGAATGGAATGATAGGATGGCATGGTCTTTCTAAAGATAATGATGGTTTGATAATTGGGTTAATATGGTTAGAGGGTTTCCCCCAAGTGATGGGGTGAATGGAAGGAATATGCAACAATGGCAAAAGGATATGTAACAACAGTAATGGCATGGTAATGTGAAATGTTATGGTACATGTTTTTGGTTTGGTACATGTTTTGGGCCTGGGTGTGGTTTTTGGTTATGTTGTTCTTGTTGATGGTGAGATGCATATCCTAATCAACAAATGATATAAAAGAGTACTTGATCATGTTAATTGTTATCCCACACCTCATCTAAATAGTTTCTCTATCAAGAACTCAATGTAGATCTAGTTGTCAAGAATGCTTTTGTGATCTTCATTGGTCATTGATTCTGATTCTATCAAACATTGAGACAAGGTATATTTATAGCCTCTACAAAGGAAAGTGTGACCATGTATTGTAAATAGGGACAAATAATGGATGGTAGGTTTTATTGTGAAATGGAAGGGTCGATGATAACGAAATGTATAATGGTGGGGAAACAAATGAAGATCAAGACTTTCAGTAATATGTAATGTTGTTGATGCCATATTCAACATAACTTTGGTTGTGGTGGGGCCAAAGACTTGTTCTCTCAATAAAACCACCATATTTTTTTGTTGTTTGATCTTAAGAGTAGCTACCATCTGATTAGGTTATAGATTGGAAGCTATTATGATTTGATCTTTGATTTTGTCTTCATCAAGTAGTGAAGAACTTGTGTGCTTAGCTATTGGTGCCTCAAAGAGGTTTTCACCAATGAAGTTATCTTTATTGTCCCATAACACCTTCTAGAAGGTTTCACTAAAGAATTTGGACTTTTGACTTTGATTATCTTCTAGCACTTCCAAAAAAGTTTCACTAGAAGATGCTAAGTTTTGATATTGATTGTCCCTTAACACCTCTGAAAAGGTTTCACTAGGAGAGTGTTCTTCTAATACATGAATTTGGTCTTGGCCTCCTTGATCTTCTTCAACTGCTATGTCACCATGGATGTAGTTCAAAAAAGTGTGATTTTGTTTATCCCAATTGACACTTGTGGGAGATGGACTGTCAATGATATGGGTATTTTGGTTGATGGTAATGGCATGTGGAATGGTAATGGAATGGGTGTTGGCATCACAATCCTTGTAGAAGATACCAAGAAAACTTATGTCTAAGCTAAATTACTCATCCTCAAAAATTGTAGAAGGATCACAAATGTATTCAAATTGATCTGCAAGGCATGCATAACCAATGTTGTAACAACCATGAACATATTCTTCTTCTGAATCTAATTCTAACTCAAAGTACTCTAAATCTGATGTTGATTCAAATTTTGATGGTAAATGCGATGTTGGTTCAAGATTAGAACCTAACTCTAACTCTGATTCTTCATATAATAGGTACTCTATTATAATGATGTCTTGTTGAGTATTTGGTTTTGGATAAGTAACAGCATGATGGGCTCCACAAAGACTAGTTTGTCAAAGTGAGACTCCTCTAGGATGGAAAAAAGGTCAAAAGACAACTCCTAAAAAATTGGCTTATCAATAGGAGGATCTTGAAAAATAGGCACATGGTCAAGGTAATGATTTTCCCAAAGGTGGTCATAATCATTAAAAAGTGACTCAACAAATATTGGCTCGTTAGAGTGAGACTAGGATCAATAGGTAATTCATCACAGGTTGACTTATCACAAATGGTTGATTCAACAAAAACATCTTATATTGGTTGGTTCACTTGGATTTGGTTTCATATGAGTTGGAAGATACTAGTTTTGAACACAACTTGGTCTTTGAATGATTAGATGGGTTGAGGTTTGGATGGGATTGGTACTGGATGAGGAATGACTTGTGGTTGGATAATAGTAGGGCATTAAGAAGCATGATTGCTCACCTAAACCAAAGGAAAAATTCTTGAAATGGTAATGATAGGGAATTATGGAGCTTGGTTTCTTGTACAAGCCAAAGGACTAGGTCCTGGAATGATGAAGGGGTGTTGTGGATCTTGGTTGCTCGCACAAGCCAAAGGACTAGGTCTAGGAATGGTAATGGTCTTCTTTGGATATTGTAGAGCTTGATAGCTCATATAATCCAAAGGAAGGTTAGGGGTAGTTGATGATCAAATAATAAAAAGATATCCTAAAACTTAATTGCTTGCACAAGCAAAAACATCCAAGTCTTCTTCATAAACCAGATCATCCCAATCTTGAGTTGGATCATAAGTTAGTTCTTGATTGTGTTCCACATACTAATTATTGTAAATAGGGTATAGATCTATATCCCAAATAAAATTATCTATAGTTGGGTCTTCAAAGTCCTCTGCACAAGCCTCTTCATACCAATCAAGGTCTCGATTTGGATCATAAGTTTTTTCATGACTTTGTTCCCATGAATGATTAATATGAGGTAGATAGAAATATATCTCACAAACCATATTAACATTATTGGGGTCTTGAATAAAGCTATACAAGTCATTTTGTGTGGCCATTATATCATAAGTTGGATTCTAAGTGACTCCACTATAAGTGTAGTGAGACATATCTGCATAAATAATGAAAGCTCTAGAATAAAAAGGCTTAGAATTCTAAAAACTCTAAAAAACTATGTATAAAAGGATAAATGGTTCAAGCTTGGTCTAACTTGGTCAAAGGGGTGGAGCTGTATCTCTAATATGGTTTAAAAGTGGAGTTGTATCTCCAAAATGATTTATGATAAGACTCAGAATAAAACAATCTAACATCAAATGTCTAATGTCAAATGTCATACACACAAATGGTGAAGCATCTGAATAAAAAATGGCATGTCAAAGGTCTAGGTCAAAGTGTTCCAAACAAGGTCTAAACTAGGAAAGGGAAAAATTGAGTTACTAAGTTTTTTGTCCAAACATGGAGTCAAAATCTAGGCTCAAACAAATAGGCATATGCTAGGACTTTTGGCCAAATGACATCAAAAGCTAGATTTGAAACTAAGGTTGATGTGATTTGATTTAATCTAACAAGTTTGGAAACAACTTTGACATAAACCCAACACATATAATCAAACATAAACATGATCAGTTGGCATAAGGTAGAAGATAAAAGGCTCTTTGAGAAAGGTTGTGTTCTCCAAAATAAAGGTATAAACAAGGATGAGGATAGGCATTAAATAAACAAACCATTAATAGTTTTCAAATTTGGGTAATCGATTAACCGAAGTTATGCAACCCAAAAGAGAAATATCTATGTATCGACCCCATGAATTGAGGCCTAAACAAAAATTAATCAATGTTTGAATCCAAAATTGACAAGGCTAATTGAAAACTCAACATTGAAAACTAAGATTTAACCAAACAAGCTCGACAAGATCGGACATCATGATGGTACAAGACAAAGGTCCAAATGGTATACATGACATGGTGTGAAATATATGGTTTTTGATACAAGGTGAAATAAGTCTTATAAAAAATTGAGCATCCTAAAGACATAAGCATGCTCAAATAATGTGATCTATGTTATGTTTCAAAGATTTAAAATGCTCAAAATGTTTTGACATGATTTGGGCAACATAATGCTACCCTTCACAACTCAAATAACACACACATAAACAAGTTTAGCAAAAATTTCAAGGCACAAGTGTGGTTTAAAATAGCCAGCATAACACTTCTTTAGACAAAAGAGTGACGTATAGACAAATTGATTTTGACATGGCTTATACAAAAATAAATAAGTTTTAGTCTCAAAACATACCAAACCCTAGAAAGGGTATGTCAATGTGGGCTTGACTAAACTATCAAGCTTTGAATGTCTCTAGGGGAATTAATTGCACAATGACTTTCACATCAAATAATGCAAAAGATAAGCATGGAAATTGGGTGACAAATACTCTAATTATAATCATCCAAACCCTAGCAATGGTATGTCAATGTGGGCTTGGCTAAACTATCAAGCTTTGAATGTCTCTAGGGGAATCAATTACAAAATGACTTTCACATCAAATGATGCAAAAGATAAGCATGGAAACTGGGTGACTATGAAATTGACTAGTTTAAAAAAGTTCTAGTCCTTTCTACAACCACTACATCCTACTATTCACTTAGTGTAGTGTGATGTCTAAATGCAGATATATCTCATGTGTAACTCTAAAGGAGTAATTGAAGTCAATGCTAGGAGATGAAACCTCAGGTCAAAGCTTCCTTAAAGAACTCATAGGAGGTAATGAAGTCCCCCTCACAAGCCAAGTTTGCATGAAAATAAAATACTAATAGAAATACTTTAGGGTCATTTTCAAAGTCACCCAAACTTTGATGAGTTTTTAGGGAGTGCTTTAGATGACATTCTTTCTAAGCCTTGGACTAGGATTTTTATAATAAGAACGGTGATTTTGATTCCAAGGGTTCCCTAAAGGGGAAAAATGGAAGAGCATACATGCAACACCCCTCTTTTTTCCAAACAAAAATTTAATTTAAATAACTAAGTGAATACAAAAATCTTGGAAAGGTGAGTTCATTTTTAAGCCCAAATTCAAAAAATGAGGTGGTGTTTATTTGATACCTTGGTCTTAGTTGTAATTTTGAAAACTAATGCTAAAAAAACTTATTTAAGCACCTTAAATTTTACTTTAAGCACCAAAATAATGTTCCTAATTCATTTTAAAACATTAAATATATGTTCTAAAACATGATTTATCAAACTTGAAATCCACTAGTTACCTATCTACCCTTAAAGCATCACCCCAAAACAAATATGTTAGATTAAAAAAAAATTTAAATATATTTTCTAAATTTTGTAAAAAATAAATGAAACTTGAAGCTAAACTAATTTTAAATTTTTAAAATTTAGGATAAAACACATGGTTTTAAAAAAAAATCATCCAAAATGAAGTCCATATGACCCCAAACCAAGCATTTTAAAATAGCTCTTGGGTTTGTGTTTTTAAGAAAATATAGTAATAAACGTCAGTTATATAACCAACATCAGTTAAACTTAATAACTGATGATTTTTATCTAACCAACATCAGTTATACCAATAGTGATCGATGATGCCTATGCCAATTGATGTCAGTCTTAATAGCTGACGTCGGTTACTGTGTAAACCTGTGGCAAATAAAAATGACAAAATGAAGTTAGAAAATCAATTTATAAGAGTTTTAATGGTCCAAATGAATATTTTAAAGCTAAAAAATGATCTCCTTTATGTGTGGGATGCATCTAGTTCCACCAGGTGTGCCATTATGTGATCTAAGAATTTGACTCAAGAGAGGATGGTTAGTATCGTGTTAGTTCCAAAATGAAAGAAACACACTAACATAACATCTATAGGCCTAGACACTAGGGAGAGATTAGTTAACAAACATAATTAAAACACACAACTAAAATGTAAAATAAACTCTCTTTTACCTTTCTTGAATGCTCCAAAATGCTTGTTTTAGTGGCTTGCTCGGCTTGTGCTCATGAAGTCCTTGGCAATGGAAGCTTTACTACCTCCATCTTTCCTTGGCACCTTTGGATTATGGCTTCACTTGACTTGGAATAAATTTGGCATGGTAAAACTAGTTGTAATGTCTTATTTAAGATATTTTTGCATTATAACTTTTCACCAAAATAACTTATAAATGATGTGGTAAGGCCTCCTATTTATAGATTTTTGAGAATGTCTAGAATCAATCTGAACCATCCATCTTGAGATTGAGATGTGTGGTTGAGGATTAATTTAATTTTTAGAATTAATTTTATAATTATCCTCATCATGACATTGAAATAAGGGGCAATTAAGAATCATGGAGGGCATCATGGAAGGCATTGATGAGGCATGGAGGGCATGAATCCTAATATTTATGGCATTTATGGCCTAGAGATGTCTTCTCAAAAAATGAGGTTATCTGATGATGCAGATATTCAATATTCATTTCCAAAACAAAGTTTTTAACAATTTTCCATGGAATTATTTATTAGGCTCTAATTTAGATTAATTATCTCTTAAGCATGTTTAAACACTTTGTGCACAAATTACTCAAATTGATCAGAATGCCTTGTTATTGGTCTAAAATTTGATTGGATTAGACTTGGAAGGTGATGTTAGATGTGTTAGAACCGTGTTACCATTTAGGATGTTACTAGTATCAAATAATAAATTCACATGTATTGTGCAATATATTTTATAGGAAAGATCAATCTAGAGCACCTAGGTGTATAATTAATATTTTGACTCAGAATGATCTGATCAAAGTTAGCTGGCCCATAAATTGCATTACCCCATTTAGTGATACCCTAGCCAAAATAGGTACTTAAATATGTCATTTACACATCATTTATCATGTTTTAGTGTTTTAATGCCAAATTGTGTGTTTTATGTGGAAATTAGCCAAAAGCCTAGTTGGAAGTTATTGGTGGCTAATTTTAGGTGTCTACAAGAAGGGTGTAGGAGAGAGAGAGAGAGTAGACAAGTGCCAATGTGAGTTAAAAATAAGAGATGATTTATGTAACTATCTCAATAGGTTTAGGATAACATATGTATGTCATTTTAACATACTCTAACTCTCTAAGTGGCATGGGATTTGAAGTGCTTGCTTGACACCTTAACTAACTTCTTGAAACTTCTCTTCTTTTTGACATGTTGAAGGACAAGTGGAATTATCTATGGTCAGATCATTTTATCCTACCTCTTTGATCTTATATTGACACCTCTCAATGAACCCCAATAGGTTCTCCTTAACACATCACCTCTTTCTCTTGTAAGGTGTTTAGAGGACTCTTCATCTCCTTAGGCCAACTTTGCACACAAGTTTCAAAAATTGGATTTATATTCTTCGGCTCATCCAAACTTCATGGATGGAATATTAACATCATATTGGACCTAAAAAAATTCATTTTGAGGCCTCAAACTATTCCCAACCATTCATTCTCTACCAAAATCCCTAAATTAACTTTCTTGCTTGTAGCCTTAAAATGATGCAAAACTCCTTGTGTAGATAAAATTATAAAGGATGTTGAGAATGTGAAAGAATATTCCAATATATATTATGTTCTTATAAATCCATTTTCAATTTCATGCTCTGAGAGTGAACAAAGATATCTTTTTTGTGCTTTCTCTCTCCTAACTAAGCCTCAATAAGGCCTCCCTATCAAGAGTGAAAAATATATCTATAGGATCCCCACATGTGACAAACCCAAAAAAAGTGTGTGATTCATTTATATAACATCATCCCCATTAACCATGTCAAATTTTAAGTTTTGACTCACTGTACAAACCTATAAAATATCAAAAATTAGTCTTTTTAGCTCAAATCCATATAGTTCTATACAATATTGTATCAACCAATTGGATGGGGTGATGTCAAGGGGAGTTTTGAACATGTTATGGGTGATTTAGATGTTTTTTTGGTCCTTATGGAGGCATGAAAATGAATTTCTCTCTCATTAGGTATTTATGGCTCTCCTAGGTAGCCTGAAAGTGATTTAAACTCTTAACGATAGTTCATAAAGTTGGAAGCATTAAACCACCAAAAAAATCCACAAAATGGAAGTTTACTAGGGTATTTAAATTCCCATAGGATTCTAAGTTCCAATTCAACATGTGTGATTTATACCAAGCAAGAGAAACTAACATGGTTGCAACTAGGCATTCTGTGAGGTATGATAGATAATTTGGTTAGTGAGAAGCATCCTAAATTTGTTTTGAGATCCCATGACCTTTATGTGGTTTGTTATGTTATCCTTAACACATCCAAATTTCTATCCTATCACACTCCTTCACCAAACCTTTGATACATCTCATCCACTTTGACTTAGGGTTCTTAAGCCAAACCACTTACCATACCCTAATTGACTGTAGTTACTTGTTATCATCTCTATTAAGGTCTGAGCTCATGAAATGTTTATGTATCCCTTTCAACATATATTCAAGGTTATAAATTCTCACCTTAACTCCACTTCACCACCTCATCTCCTTGTTGACTTCCCAATAGGACTATGTATGTGACTAGCCCTGTTAGATGTTGAAATAGGATTTGTTATGATTGTGTTTCACTTTGTGATGGGTTTGAGGACTCCTAGGATACTGTCACCAATTTGAGATCATATTCAAACACTCATCTCTTATATTTAATATAGATACTTACCCATTTCAAATAAATACCAACCTTCCATGAAAAAGTAGTCGTATTTCATGCATTAGCTAAATAAGTAGGGGTTTGTATTCTTTGTTGAGGTATCCTTGATCTTCAAGGACTTGAGAACCCCAATCATCTCCTAAAACAACTACCAAATCCCTTAAATAGCATTTTTCACTCTCTTTAAGGCTTGAAATAGCCCATATCAACTTAGTAAGCTTGTAGATCTGTATAAAAGTAGTCTAAGTGTCTTTGATAGCTTAGGAGATTCTCTCTCCAAACAATGATCACTTCAAGATTTGTTAAGAGACTAGAAACCCTTCAAATAAGACCCTAAAAGGTTGCATGCTTTTCAATTCAAATTCCTTCCTAGCTATGGACAAGTAATTTCTCTTAATGAGGTAAGTAGGTTTGACTGTGTATGCATGAAGTTTAAAATTTATCTTAACCAAAATCTTTGGTCATTCCATCTATCTTATTCTTGATCTTAAAATGATCCAAAGGCTTTTCATACTTTTTGAGTCAAACCAAAACACTTATTTCAATAAATATGCCCCTCCCCTTAAGCCTAGGATAAACTTACATTGGTTGTAGCCTATAGGTGTTGTTAAGAAAAGTCTTGGTGTATTAGAGAGTTTGGGATCTATTGAGGTCAACATACCCCCATTTTTGAAAATTGGGACCCTTAAGATATTTTGAAGCTTAACTCTGAAAGCATGGCCTATTTTGAGCTTTATTAAAATTTGAAGATCATCCACTTTTGATAAGATTAGCTTACGAAGTTATGTTTTGATTTAAGCTTGTCTAACATTGCTAATAATTGGTCTTCATTTCCTTAAGTTATAGGTTTCATGGAGCCCTTTATGGTAGAATCATATTATAGAAAGCTGGCATAAACCCTTGGTTCAAGTTTGAATTTGAATTTGGCAGGACCAAATTGGTGGGAATACTTTAAAACTTGTTTTGGACTTAAGCCATATTTTTATGTTAAGGCTTGGTCATGTTTTTTAACACAACCAAACCTTATCCTAAAAAAATATATATGCCTTAGTCCCTCTTTATTTTCCTCCTTATGTTTCCTATATCTCTAACGTGGTCAAATGTTATGTTGGCAGTGTCCTTTTTATTTTCTAATGTGGTCCAAGTTTATGCTAAGCTTTAGCCTAAAACCTTAAACCTAAGGCCCCATTCATATTTATCAACATGAATGAGACCTTAGTATTAATAATTTAACCTAATTTTTTTATTTATTGAGCCTAATATTTATGTTTATAAGATCCTTTTATGTTTAAATCATGGTTCCCTTTGTTATTTCCTACTTAGTCTAAGTCTATATGTTAAGGCCCCATTCATATTTATTAATACGAATGAAACCTTAGCCTAAATGATTTAGCTTAAGTATTATTTCATCCTGGGTCTCACTTAAATATCATACATCTTGTAGGATCCAATGATCCATGCTTCCTCATGGCCTCTTAATTGGATGATGTGAAGAAATATTGATAGAATCTAGCAATTAGTCCTCTGACCAATCATATTCGAGCACTCAGATCATGATCAATGGTTATAACTTCATTGTGGACTAAATATCAGATAGAATGAGGAAACCATTGAAAAGTCAAAGCCTCAAAAGTCTTACAGAGTTACCATATGACAATCTCACATTCAAAGATTAAAATCAAAGGGTCTCACATGTCAAAAAGGACCAATCATGAGTAAGCTCTTGAATCATGATCGAATGGCTCTTGATTTGTTGCAATTTTCAATGCTACGAGTGAATCAATCCCAAGATATTAGAAAGCTCCATAGAACTGCCAAGTGGCACTCTCATATTAAAACACATGAGTTTGATGAGCTTAAAATTAATGTTTGTGCGATCATTATTTGACATCTATGAGGATGTATTTGATGTCTGCATGATCGTTAAATGAAAACCCATTAAAGATAATAAATTCAAGAGCCTAAATTTGACATTCACATGACCATCATTTGACATTTGTGATGATGTATTTGATGCCCACAAGACCATCAAATTTAAGATAATGATTTTTTTTTGCTTAGGACCAGGATGTAATCCAAAATGCCATTTAAAAAGCTCATAATTGCCATTACAAACTAATGGAATCCCTTAGAGGATGTTCAAACACTTGAAATATTTGAACTAAAAATATTGAACTGGTCTCATAGGTATAAATATATGTAGGATTGAATTTAGTCTAAGTTTATACCTTAAGGTCTTCATTACATTTGTGTGAATGTTGTGAACATTAGGCTAGAGACTTATACTAAATCTTATTTTTAAAGAATATTTGTGACATGAAGCTTAGTCCAAATGCTTTTAACCAAAGGTTTTATTCCATTTGGAACTTGATCATTATATCATTTTTCTTCCTTTTGGCATGTTCTATGAGCTTAACATAAGTATTTTAGCCCAAAGTATGTGTTGTGTTTATTAAACACAACGTAAACTTTGGCCTAAAATATTTAGCCATGGTCCCCTCTTTGTATAATTATCAAAAAACTTAGGTATAAACACTTTATCCTAAAGTTCATTTCATGTTTAATAAACACAAATTGAACTTTAGTCTAAGGTATTTAAAACTAAGTCCCCACCTAAGTCCGTCGATTTAAAACATAGCGTAAAATGCTTTAACTTAAGTCTGTTCATATTTATTAATATGAAATAAACTTAGAAAAAGGCATTTAAGCCTAAGTTATTTTATGTATATGCACTAAATTAAATATTTTGCATCTTTTTGGATCCTATAGATCATGCTTCATTGTGAAAGGATGATCCAACGACATGAAGACATCAATGACTTTTCAATGAAGCTATGAGAGCCCACAAGTTCAACGTGTGATGAATGTGTGCTCAAAGTGCAATTGATAAAGGTGCCAGAGCTTAGAAGTCCCATAGAATTACCAAGTGGCACAACCATAGGGCTTGATACCAAAAAGGACCAATGACATGCAAGGGCCTGGATCACAATCAATGACCCACATTGATATTTCTATCCTGATCCTATGGCATGAAACAAAGGGGATTTTTAAATGCCAATGGCTAGTGCTTAAAAGGTATTTATGAAAAATGCCACAAAATGTTCCATATCAATACCATATAAGTGCCATGTAAGCAGTAAATAACAAACAAAAATATTTTGTGTACCTAAGAATGCAAAATGTATAAAGGCAAAGGACCAAATTAAATCTAAAGCACATATGAGCTAAAGTCTGAATAAGCTACCACCATTAAAGATTCAAATCCATAAACCTTGCATAAAAGTGACCCTAAGCAAACCCAGTTGATTGTAGTAAATATCAGATAAGCTTAATTATGTTTTGAGCACAAAGAGTTAGCACAGAGATCAATTGCAATCCAATTGTGAAGAAATTGCAAGCATAAAAGCCATGGTAGCTTAGAGACAACAATTAAGAGATGAGATAGAGTTATATCTATCCAAAGATAGTGAAGGAAGAGTTTTCAAAGATACTAAACTAGATACCATAGCTCTGAACAATGGCAAAAAGAATTGGTCTGATCTATTTGGACCATAGAAGATATGCTAGCCATTACTAAGGAGAAGTAGAGGATTACTGCCATTAACAAGAGGTACTATGACCTAGTTGTAGTTCAAATGGCCAACCTCCATCATGTTGCTACCAAACTAGAGGTACTCCATTACATCAACATCCTTGCTCCAATTTTTATATATTATAAATTAAAAAATATTGGATCACTCATGATGGGATCTCTAGGAGAGTTGCTTATATTTTCCCACTAGCCTTTGAGAGGTATTATAAATTGATAAAGGCCCATGTGGATTTATCCACAATAAAGGAATGGACTAGTAAGAATGACCTAGATACCATCCTCAGGCCATGGTTGCTCTAGGGGAACCATGTATTCTAGGAATTTGAGGGAATAATCCCAATTGTCTATTTTAGGGAAGGAATCAGGGTAATCATGACCCTTTTAAATAGAATATCTGGTGCCCCTAAAACCACATATGTTAATAAGAGTTTGGTGTCTTATGTCTACTTTATGGTAGAAAAGGAGCTCATTCCTCCAATTGGGGATATGCTTAGCATCCACCTAGGAAAACAATTCATAGCCATAAAGAGGAAGATAAGCAAACATTTTTTTATGATGTCTTATTTGTTGGATGCCCTGCTAGCTTTCACTAAGATCCCCAACATCAAAAACTAGTCTCCTGAGGGCAGAACCACCATCTCCCACCACTACTCAAAGCTACACATCTTCAAGTATAGACACCACATGTAATTCATCTATGACTATGTTTATCCTATTTTGGTAGAAGCCATTATAGGGTATCCTATGCCCAGGGACAGCCCTTTAATTAAGAAGTATGTGGAGCTAATGGGAGATATCTAGTTTTACCTAGATTGCATTGTAATTATAATTGAGTGAATTTTGACCTAGCCCTATAGTTTCCCTATTTTTGTTCCTAATAAGTTGGAAAAATAGGAAATTTCATCGTAACTCCTTAATGGCATTGATGGAGTCTGCAAGGAGAAAAAGAAGGGTCTCCTTCATCCCTTTCCTTTGATAATTGGAAGAATAGTTTTCCCATATTGGAAATAGGTAGACACCATGGCCAAGCATAGAGAGTCATTTATGTTTCAATTGGAGGACCTCAAGCAATGGGATCCTAAGAATGTAGTGGCCCATATCTGAAGAACAAATCTCTACCCAAGCTAGTCTATGAGCATTAGTTGGGTCCTTATGACACCCTCCACATCAAGGCCCACAATTTTGAGGAATTATTGGCTAGATTCTAGAAAACCAACCTCAAGCTGGTACATATATTGACTAGTGATGACAAAACACCAGGGGGGATATGGAAAATACATCCTCTGTAGCATCATTTTATGCCTAGACCTTCTAAGACACCTTAGAACAACCCCTAATGGAAATAACATAACCACTATCACAAATTGTACAAGGTACTAGTAAGGAGAAGTTGGAGGAGAGACCTGGTGAGGGACCTTCAACCTCAACTTTCCCTCAAAGACCAATTTGCCCTATTGAACAATTGGATATGATTATCCTTGAGCATGATGAAATAGTATAGGATGCCATCAAGGTCCTCACTGAAGCGTATAGCTCTGAAGGAGAACAAGCACATACTAAAGAATCTCTAGTTCAAGCAAAAGAAGGTGAGCAAGAAGACAAAGGAAAGGAAGTTGCCCTAGATCTAGTTCTAGTGGCCCAACCAAGGAAGAGGAAATAATAATTGGCAATTATCCTTGTTGGATAGAAAAGGGCAAAGTTGAATCTTTCTCATCCCACAAGTGAGATCAAATTATTTAGTTAGGATTTACCCATTCAAGGACCAATCATCCCTAATTGGTTCATTTATGGGAAGATGCATAAGATCCCTTCCTACTCCCATTAATGGGCCTTGACCAAGGCTATCAACATTGATGTTCATGAGGATATCAAGCCATGTATAAGGGATTTGATGAAAGAGTAGGAGGAAAGAATAATTATGTCCATTATAGGGCCACAAAGCAAATAGATGGATGCTCTAAGAGCATCATTCAACACAAGGGTAGAGGTCCCAGAACCTCCAAAATCCATAGAGCCAAACTACCACAATGAAGTTCAATATAGAGATAGTTGGATTAGAAAGGGTAACAATAAGGAAGGCCATGGTGGGGATTAAAGAGTTCACATTCCAAAAAGTTAAACCTTTTACAGGCTTAAGTCCAGTTGAAGGGCAGCAACCTGGTGAACAACCCATCCATGAGGAAGACATTGAGAGCCTAACAAAGGCTCATTTATCCCAATTTAGAATAGGCATAAGGGGAATGAAATAGAGAATTTATAACTTGGAGAAAGAAAAGGAGAACTTAGAGACCCCGGCCATTTTATTAGTTCCTGAGGCTATAATAAATATGTTTGAAGCTTCCTTTTTTGATATGTTTGATTCTTTAAAATCAATAAAGTTGAGACAAGATGCATTAAGCCAACAAAGTGAGGTGGCTAAAGGGATGGTAATAGAGTGGTAGGATGTAGAGGCTAAAATAAGGGATTTTATCAACATACTGATTAGGAATAGCATTCTTAAGTTCAAAACAATTAGCTAGGCCCACCTAAATGCTATATTAAGGATAATGGTGGATAAGATCCAAAGCTTAAATATTTGGTCAATAGGCTTGGACATACTCCTTAGGGATGATAAAGAGCTAATTGTCTATATTAAGCAACTACTTGTCACCATGTTGGCAAATCATACTAAGACTACAACCTTGGGAATTATTGATGATGCAGAGTATATGCATAGAGTCACTCTAGTTATGCAAGAAGTAAAGGGCAAAATCCAAGGTAAACAAGTAGTGGCAATAGTATAAATTTGGGCATGATCTTCACTATCAAAGAAAAGATTGTAGAAGCTAGAAGCATCAAAGAAACAATGGAAAGGGATGATATAGATTTTGAGGACTTAGCTGACCAAGAAGATGTCTCCTCTTGAAGCCCTCTGTGGATTTTGATCTTGTCAAGGAATAACATCAAAAGCCTATGGAGCTTCTACAAGAGCAATGGGCCCACCTAGTTAATATTTTATTTTGTGAAAACTTTGAAATATTTTGTAATTAAAATATTATTTTATAAAAGGCATATGCTAGTTTGTTAGCATATTTGCCTCTAGGTCTATCTAGTTTAGAAAAGCAAATGCATTCTAAAACTTTTTGAAGAAGGACAACTATCCTTATCTTTTGTACATTTTGTATCTTGTAACTAACTAGTATACTACCTAATATTTCTATAAAAGGCATGTATTACCATCTTGTAAAGAGAGATTTTTAAGAAAATTTGTATACTTTTGAGCAATTAACACTATCAAGGAATTCTATGAAGATTGTCCAAAATTGATGTGTCAATTTTTAATGTAGCTTTCTCTCAATTATTGGTTCTAAGCTTGAATTTGAATAGTTTCATGAATTCTAAATTTTTATTTATGATGTAGGGTTACTAATTTGTGCATATGCTAGATTAGTTTAAGTATTTTGATTTTGATTTATTTCATTTATTTTGTATTTAGATATGCTAATGCTATTTGAGTTTGGTAACAAATATTTAAATTGAAATCTAGTTCTTACTTGTATAATTTCATATTATCCTTAGAAATTTGCTTGGTGTATGGTGAGATTTGAGTTTACACTATTTCACATCATATACTAGTTAAATGTAAGTTCAGTGATAATTGAAACTTTGTCATGATATTTGGGTTAGGGATCAACAATCAATTATTTTATTTCTATCGTACCCTTATCTTTTGCCTCTTTTTAAACTAGATCACTTTAGCTTAAATTTCAATGTAAATATTCATTTAGATTAGTTTCTAGTTTTAGATTTGATCACAATTCACTATTATTAGTAAAGATACTTAAAATTTATAAAGACTTGGTCTATGATGGCTCCCAACCATCAAGTAATATAAATTTTGTGGAACAGATCTTCTTTTCCCTACCTCTATTTCACCATAGGTAATGTAAGTTGCCAAAACCTACTACTCATGCTCTAAATTCCTAGAATTCTAAAATGATAAGTGTTCTTTGAACACTATGGGCGCTTGTGAGACAATCAAAGACATCAACAAGTCCCCCCATTGGTGTTAGAAAGAGGGCCTTCTCTTTGATAATTGATTCAGTATTTGTTAGTCTTAGTGTGTTTTGATCTAATATTGGTGTTATGTTTACACTTATGAGTAATTATTTTCTTAAAATTGTAAAGATCATTGATCTTTGGGGTCTGTGACATATCTTTGTGCTTCTTTTAGACAAATATCAAAGTTATTTAAGGTTTGATGCTTGGTTTCAGTAAATTTATCTTAAACTTTGAAAATCCATAGTATTTGAGGTTAGGAAAACTTGTTTTGATCTAAGATTGATAAATATTTCACATATTTTATGTTGGGTTCTTTTAGTTAATTCTATGTCAGCACTGAAGCTTCTTCCCAATAGGCTAGTGTGTTGTCCCTATCATGTGAGAGATGAGTCTCATGCATTCACCTAAAGCATGTAGTGAAAGACCAATTCCCAAAGGCTTTAAATCACAATGTGTGTTTACTAATATTTCATAATCACAAATATTTAAAGGTCATTCAACACCATAAATACACTACTATTATTCTTAATGTTCTAGATTTGATTATCACAATAACTAAGATCAACATTACTAACTAGTGATAAAAGAAAAAGAGACCCATGACTTGGAAGTAAAACACATCCATCATTAAATACTTAGAATATGTTATCATTTGTAACATAATGTGGAAAATACTGAATTCTCATTAATAGCTTATTGAATTACAAGACATAGTTTCTATCTATATTCCCTAAATGACCATCATACACATGTTTATAATAGGGTTTTTATACTTATTTTTACCCAAGTGTCACAATTCTAACTATCATGAACATATGACACATAGACTCCCAACAAGTGAAGATTTATGGCTCTTACAACTATTTGTTCCTATAGAATTGGGCCTCTATACCCCTGGATACTTGCTCTATGCTATATTTTGGTGGCCAAATATTCTATTCTTCATGGGCTAGTATAGGACCTCTGATCAGTGGGGTCAAAGTATCCTATTTGAGTTGCTCTTGTAACTACTCCCACATCCCTTGCACTCCACTTCTCTCACACTTCCCAAGTCTTCCACTTCTTGTTCTAAGTCCTTTATTTTTGGATCCCTCCGGACACATTCTCTCTTGACAGGGTCCTCTCATGCCAGGTCTCCTACACCATTATCCTTATGTTCCCATCACCTTCGACACCCATAACCTTTACACCACAACACTTATACTCCTATTAGCTACATGCCATGGTCTTCCTGTGCCATGTTGGTACTTACATGAAAATGGATAATGGTCCCTCCATGCCACATGCCAAAAATGAAAAAATACTTATTCAAAATTTAGGGGTCAACATCACCCCACACTAAGCTCTTAGTCTATCTTGGGCTAAGTCGTACTAGCATCCTCTAAAAAATTTGGCCCCTTCTACTCAAGTTCCTTCTTCATCCCATCTTAGTGGGAAAATGCATTGAGGACTCTATAAATTATTCATTTAATGGCCTCTTTTGCTTCTTTTATCTCCTTAGGCTAAGTTGAAGTCTCAGTATTTTTCACGTGTTCATCTAGGGCTGCGTTGGCTTCCTTCTAGATGTCTTCTAACTCAAAGACCTCCTTGTCAACCTATCCTCAGAGTATGGAAAAACTTGCATTTATTTGTTGATGATGGTTATTAATGGCATCTTCCATCATTTAAATGTCCTTAAATGCTTTTGTGTGCTTGACATGGTCTTTTATTAAAATGGTGGCATCAGTTGCTTGTTGCCTCAATACTTCCTCGTTATGGAGTCAAGCTTCCACTATTTTATTTGGGTGTAGTAGGCATATAAAAATGCCATACAAAATGGGGATGAATTCCCTAACTCTCTCCAAGGTGATTTTACAAATGTTTGCCATTGTGATGAATTGTTCAGTTATTTCCTTGGCCTCATCTCTAGGCACAAGGCACTCCCTATTTTTCTTGAGCAATAGATCTACCAATGTTTCCAAATTTATGATGGCATCCCCATCTAATGACAAACCATCCATCAGGGCTAGTTATTCATTCAAAATCATTTTACAGAGTTTCAAAACCCTTACCTTAGCCTTGGTGTCCTCTTGGATTTGTTACTTCAAGGAGGCCACTTTGTCAAGTAGTGCTTTCTTTTCTGCATATGCTTTATTATACATCTCTATAACCTAGCCATGTTTCCTTTCTATTTTACACATGTTAAAATCTAAGAAAATGTTATGGTTTGTCATTTCTATGGCCATCTTAAAAAGTGTGGGACTTGTCATTATTGGAAAGAGCCATTGTGGATCAATCTTCATGAGGTCTAGTAGACTTAGAATATCTGGGCTAGAAAAAATGCAATCTAAAGGAATGTTATATTAGGGATCTTCATTATACATTTCTAAAAGGAAGACACCTAATACCTTGTTTTTGGGGTCATATCCTTAGGGTGTAAGTGATTTTAAGGATATAATTCATTTTCTTGTATGTTAAATTGGTAATGTTCACACATAATAGATGGCCCTCTCTGTTCTTGTTTCCCTTTAGCTAGTCCCTTCCCCCTTTTTGGGTCTCACTAAAGTTCACCCTCTTGATGGCATTTTGAAATCGTCTCATTTGCTCTCATTATATCAATATTAATTTTATCACCAACTAGGGCCTCTTGCACTGGGGATGGAGTCTTCTCTGAGTCTGATCCCAAATTATGAATATGTTCTTGAGAGGGGTCCCTTTGGGGTGCTTGAATTGGAGGTTATTGTGGCACTATTCTAGTGGTAGTCTTTAGAGATGGTGGAGGTGAAGGTGGTTGTAGAGGTGAAGGTGGGGGGTTAGAAGAGGAGATGAAGGGTTTGAGGTAGGTGAATGGGAAGGATTAGAATGAGAAGGTGAAGATAAAGTAGATGGTGATGAAGTGTGAGATGGAAATTGATGATTTGGTGAAAGTGAAGGATGAGGTGGATAAGGTGAAGGGAAAATTAGAGGTGGACATGTTTTGGAAGGGTAATAATTAGTGGGTTTGGAGGGATGTACCTCCACCATAGTTTATCATTTTTTAGGGGCCTACTACCCACTTGTGCTAGCACTTGGCTCTGGACACTTCCTTTGTACTTGTAATGCCTATGGGAACTTATCCTTGGGGTATCCATCTTGAGGGGTGTAACATATAAAAAAATTATGGACTTGATCCCTAACTAGGACATTATTAACATTGATATCAGTTAAGTTTGTTTCCCCTTTCTCCAAAAAGGCCTTTTTTCCCATATACACAAACATTTTTTGTAGGGTGTGGTACTTCACATTGATCTGTTCTGCCTATAGATTGATTGGTTGTGCATCATAAATATGGTTGATGGAATAAATGAAGTAGCATGAAAAAATGGCATATGTAATTTTAATCCATGTTTAAATCTCTCCCAAAGGGTTCATATTAATGCATACCAAGGAGTAGTGCTACTTTACAGTGAATTCTACTTGATCTACAGTCAGGGGGAAAATCATTGGGAATGTGCCATTCATTCCCAAAGGCCACCTTCATCCTATCAAATCAGTACCTCATCTTCATCTTGTAATATGGGGTAATGTGTTGGGGGAAAGTGAAGGGTTTTAAGTACTTGGTGAGGGACCTATGAGTGAGTGGTACACCCACTTTAATGAACTTGAGTTATAGTCAGGTATCCTGATCTTGTGAAAAACCAACAATAAAAGGATTGATCCCTAATAAAACCTCTATTTAGGCATTTTGTACACCTTGTCCATGTTTTCAACTATCTTCTATAAAAAATATAGTGCCTAGTTGTATTGTGTGCCCTGAACAACTTGGTGAGCAATATATAAGTAGGCCATGTCTACCTCCTTCCATCTGTCAATCCTTTCAACCTTGGTGGAAATGATCTGTGCTATGACTTTGAGTGAAGGATACTATAGGTTCCTTATATGAATTTCATACCCCTAATTCTAGTAGATAAGCATGATGGTATTTTTCTGAATCTCCTCAATATCCACCAAGTCATCTAACATATTCACCCTCGAGCACTAAAGTCTAGTGACTTTATTTATCCTTTTTGTGGTAATCTTCATGTTTTTCCCCATAAAGTGAATGTAGTCCTCATGGACATGTGAGAGGAGGAACTAAACCACCTTAGTATGCTTACCAAAGTATGGTAGCTCAAAAATTTAGAAGAGGTCAACCTTTTCCAGTTGGTTCTTGATGGACAAGTCATAGACAACTTGATTCCTATTGTTGGTGGTCTGGACTTGATAATCATTTTGTAACTCTAATTCATTGCCCAACTAACGATGGTTGTAGTAAAAAAAAGTGGTGGTCAACAACTTGGAGACCTAGTTCTCCATGTGTAAGACCAAAATTGGGTATTGTATCTCTTCTATTAACAAAGATGGAGGGAGAGATGTTGGGGCATTCTTTGATGAGGAGGCCTACATCTATTTTCCTTTATTTACCATCTTGTCTTATTTTTTACCCTCTCTCAATTATTTCATGATTTCTCTTAAAAATCTTATGCACTACACTTATTATAGTTTCTCTTCTTGGTAGCCAAAATGATCTTCTCTTATAGGGACCCAAACTCCTCAGCTCACCTCTTCCTCCTCTGGTATGGTTGGAAGCTTTTCAAGTCTTTTGGCCTTTTTCTTCGACCACATTACCCTTTGTGGCACTCTAAGGTTAAACTATGGCTATCCCACATTTAAAAATGAGTATGTGATGGTGGTCTAACTTTCTTTGTCTCTCAAAATTCACACTTTAACAATGGTGGATCTGAAACCTACAACTTCAAAGATTTCCACTCCTATACCTAGATTCTAACTAGTAACCTCTCTTATTACCTTATAAATAATTATCGTGTCTTTTCCAACTTTGAAATCACTCTACTCTACTCAAATTTGAAAAAAAAATTGATTATATCATGGTCACTATTTTAGTGGTTCACTGTTCACACTTAGCACTTAGAGATTTATGTAAGGTAAAGCCAAAAATGACTTCATCAAGTTTATTTATAGGCCCTTTAGGGGGGTTAACCTCCATTAATTCCTTCCTTCCCCTTGTCACCTCTATCCATAAATTCATATATTTTAATGGCCTTCATACTTTGAATCTTTTATTGAGTATTTAGTGCCTTAACCAATTTGTCCCATCATTCCACTTACATACTTCTCTCCATTACTAACCTTGTCATATGAATGGTCCATCCATTCCTATGCTTTTCTTGGAAGTGGATGACAACTGTGTCCCACCTTTCTAATGAAGTGGAATAAAACTACCACCCAATTGGTAGAAACCTTTCAAAATGCTTTCAAGGTGCATTGAATGACTCACACACCCTTAATCACTTATGTGCCATAGATTGCTCTCGTACCTTATGATCCTTGCATGCCCACTTCTTTTATGTCTTGTGTTCATATGCATGATGCTTTACCCCACACTAAAAGGGTTTATGGTCCTCCACAAAAACAATCTAAGTACAATAACTCATAATTATATTAAAGAGTTATGCACCTCAAGGGTATCACATTTATTAAAAATAGTAATTCTAACCTAATAGCCTTCAGCCTTATTGATTATAAAATTTAAGCTAAATAGAATCATGATATACCCAAAGTTGATTCTTATTATAGTTCCCTGCAAGGAACTAATCATCCATTCATTTTAACCAACAAGCTCTAGTAGGTTGAATATTATGTATTATAAAGGGACCATCCCAATGGATCTAGAACTTCTTAGGGTGGCATGAGAACTTAGAGTCATATAATAAAACTTGCATGCCAAGAGAAAGGACTTTGTTCTTTAGATGGTGATCATGCCATGCTTTCTATTTTCATTTCTCAACATCTTGACTCCAGTGGGTGATGAACCACATCTCATCTAGTTTCATCAAATCATCAAGCTAAGATTTCAAAGAGGCTTCATCATCTAGTTTTCCCACATGTGTTATCTAAAGAGATGGAACTAGAAACTCTATTGGCATGATCACTTCCTTTCCATATACTAGGTTGAATTATGTACTTTTGTTGAGGTGCTTGTATGTAGTTTAGTATGCCCAAAGTACTGCATATATCTATCATCCTAGTCAGTCTGGCCAACATTGTAAATTTTTGTCAAAGTAGTACCAAGGATGTTGTTAAAGGCTTCAGCTATTCCATTAGCTTATGGGTGGTATGGTGTTGTCTTGTGGTGCACAATCATGAAATTGAACAACCTTTCTTTGAGTGTTTCAAAGGCTAATTTGCAATAATTCATCCATATAAACTATTTATTATGTTTTAAAATCTCTTTTAGGGGTACTACAATCTTAGCATAACCCTAAATGAACTTTCTATAATAGCCCGTGTGTCCTAGGAAGGCATGCACCTCATGCCGAGTCCTAGGTGATGGATGATGGAGAATAATAGAGACCTTGGTTGGATCCACCAAGAGTCCTTCTTTATAAATGATATACCCAAGAAGTATACTAAATGGTGTCATGAATAGGCACTTCTTCAAATTTAAGGAAATTTGAAACACTCAACAATGCTCAAACATGAGTCTCAAATTGGCACAATGGTCCTTAACTAACCCATATAATGTCTAGTCATCCAAGTAGACTTGGAAGAATTTATGAATGAAATCTTTGAAAGCCTCAACTGTTATTCTATGAAAACACTATTGGGGTATTCTTTAACCCAAAGGGCATGATGGTGTAGGTAAAATATCCCCATTCATTAGTAAAAGTAGTCTTGGATTTGTCCTTTTCTACTATCTTGACTTGGTAGTACATCGAGAACCCGTCGGTAAAAGAGTATACTTCACAACCTACAATACCCTCTAATATTTCTTCCATGAAAGGTGTTAGGAAAGGATCTATCATAAAGGATGCATTTAGAACATGGTAATGCACATATATTTGGATACACCCATCATTTTTGATACTAATTACCATGGGACTAACCCATTCAAATTTAAAAATGGGATTAATTACTTTGGTGTGGAGCTTGCTATCAATCTCCTCTTTCACTCATGCCTATAGGTTGGGGTTCATCTTGTATGGTTGTTTCTTCATGAGGTGAGAGTCATCAATCAACTTTATGTGCATCTTCCCTAGAGAAGGGTGAAATCCTTTTATTCTGCTATAATTCCTTGTAAATACATCTTGATACTCTTTCAATAACTAAAAAATCCATAATATTTCTATCTCACTACAATAATTTCCAATTGTAACCATCTTAGGCTCTTACTTTGTGCCAATGTTATGTTGAATAGTTTGAATGGGCCCATGATAAAGATTGTCTATTGGAGAAAGTTTTTCCTAAATATCTCATAAACCAGTACTTGTAGGGACATCTAGATGGTTTGTCAAGGGGTTAAGTGAAGTAGATCCTTCACCTTCATCTACCTAGAAGATGAGTTTTTGCTTCTCATACAGATATCTTCTCATCATTCTTCATTATAAACTAGAGTAGGCATAAAAATTGATTGGGTGGAAGGCTCAATAAATGAATACAAGGGTTCTTTAGGTCCCTAATGAATATGGCACATGTGGTCTTTGACAGGACTAGGATCCTAAATAACTGCTTCCCATATGGCCTAAAGAGTTAGGCACAAGTCCATACTTGGGGAGGAATAAGATAGGACTAACTTCATGTTTTACTTTAGTAGTTTCTATAACCTTATTCCCATGTGTCTTTATTCATGGATGTACCAATCCTACACCCAAGTACACAAAGTCCCATAAAATGCATAGACTCCAAGGTACTTTGGTGCGAATGTTTCCTCAACTCACCATATTATCTCACAAGCCTCAATGTGAGGTTTAGGTGCTTTCTTGACAATGTAACTAAGTGTGCTTCTAATCTTATTATCATGATGAAATATATGATATAGATCAACTTGCACTTGATACCAATACAAAAGGTGCTCTTTGTGAGTTTTCCACCATCTAGCAGTAATACCATAAAAAATGTGATCTAATGACCTCATTTGATCATTGTCGATATCATATAACTCTTAGAGGTATTATACAAAGTCTCATACCTCCATTTTTCCTTAGAAATATGGAGCTTCATCAGGTCCTTCTAGTGGTGGCCCCACCAGTGGTCCTCATATTGCTAAACCCATGAGGCACATAAACTTATGACATTTCAAAAGCTAGTGTAGGATGCTTTATCCTCTATTTATGGTGCTTCATAACCTTTTGATGAGATTTTAGTCACCATGGGCCCAAGAATTGTAAGCATTACTTGTATTATCCAAGATAGATTGGTTATCCATCTACCAGATAATAGAATTTGGTGTTGGATCATGTTGTTCATCATTTTGAGTAGTCATATTATACAAGGTGTTGATGTCTTCATCAATGCTCATGGGCTTAATATAGGGAAGTCCTTGTGCTTGGTCTAGATGTATTACTATGTGTTGGTCAGTATTATCAAATCTTATGTATCAATTTTTAAAGCTCAAGTCTACATGGTTCTCATATCACTAAGGCATTCCTAGTAGGGTAGGATAGTCATCAACTTCTACCAATTCTAGGACCTCAAAATTTGATTTGAAGGTAACCCTAAGTATGTCAATGGTGGAGTTATTAAGGACCCCAATAAGATGTGATCGAGTCCTATTTTACATGAACAAGATGTGAGGAGAGGGCTATAGGGCTAGAGTAGACATTTTTTTCCAAGCATCTTTAGTGAGAACATTAACTTCCATGCTAGTATCTACTATAATATCCTAGATTACCCATCCATTAATAGTATCATTAACCAATATCTTTCCATTTTATAGGGATGAGGTACTAAGACTTTCATATCATCGAGCATGTTTTAAATAATGATCTTTGCTTTGTCAACTAAGGTAAGGGTAGAACTCATTTAGTAAGTAGGTCTAACTTTTAATCCAAGCACTGAGCTAAGGAACAATGTCCTCATCCAGGATATATTTACACAGTTCTTGGAAAGTGTCCCTACCACTAGTTGAGGTTTAGCTTCCCTTTGTACTATGGCATGATATGTCACATCCTTGTCCTTAAGGTATTAAATCTCACCTTAGAGATCTCGTATAAGTGCCATTATATCTTGAAACACATCCTTTTGATGTTATGCATTAGGGTACTTTCTTTCCCATAGTTCTTTTTGATTTACCTTCTCAACTGGGTTGGATGTGGATTGAGTCTATCCCCCACTATTAATGGTGATATTCACTTGTTACACTATCAAGATGGTTGGTCATACGTGCCATTTTGGTTTGTCTATTTGAATCATGTTGGCACCCTTTTGATTATGGTCCTTGGTGATGGCTTCATATAGATTAGGACACTCTTCCAACCGATGTCCTTTTTGTAAAATGTGCAAGTCAGGTACTCTAGGAAATCCCTTTGATAGTGGAATGATGACACACATTTGTAACAATTCCTTGGTGGAAATAAACCACTACCTCATCCTCATCCTCTCCCTTACCCATAGTAGCTACCATTATATTGGGTATTGGTGACTAAGGTTAAGTGTGTGACACATGCTTGAGCTTCATTAATATCACTAATTATTAAAAAAATATTAGTGTCATGGGTGTGGGCATCATAAATCTTATAATTTTTGGACACCTTAATGTTTTTAGCTCACTGTAAAAGTGGAAAATAATGGACATCATGTTCCTCATGATATATCTCTCAAGTTTGTTTTAGTACTATGTGGATGTTCTTGCATGGTTAGTTGTTCCTTGCATGCCCTTTAGTCTCATAGTCAGTACACCAGACACCACTACGTGTCTCATGTGCATTATTTTCCATAAATATTTCAAGTTGTGATGCCATGGATGCTACTTGTGCCTCTATAAAGAGACTAATCCTAGTATCCATGATTCCAACCGATTCAACGTGGAGGGTAGCTTCTAGAGCCTCACATGCATTGGTGAAAGTTCTTTGTGATAGAATTTGACATAAAGGTAATAATAAGCCTCCCATAAACCATTATGTATGTTAAGCAAGGTTTATTTCAAATGATAACTTAGAAATCAAGGTTTTGAATCATGCATCATACTCATGTACATTCTCTATAAGCCCTTGCTTTATGTACTTTAGCACCGTTATACTTTGCTGATCAAACTCAAGAATGTCAAATTCTTATAGGAAGGCTAATTTGAGTTGGTCGTAGTTTACCACTACTTTTTGAGGGTTGAAATTTCAATACCATTTATACATGTGATCTAAAATCATGGTTACAAACTATGTATCCTTTCACTCAGAAGATGTCATGCCATGTGCTCCTAAAATCAATTCACACTTGTGGACATGTTTAACTATGTTCTCTACCCCTCTATATTCAAGCAAATGTAAGGTCATATCATAGTAGATTGTAGTAGGTTTTTAAGTGGGTGGTTGCTGGGAAGATCCAACTCCTATCTCATGAGGAGGAAGTCTACTTCCTTCAGTGCCTCTAGTAGCAATGCCCATGGGAAGAGGCATGGTAGAGGGTTGATTTCCAAAATTTAGGCCTGCATTCTAGCCTTGAGGGATAGATCTACTAGGCATCCCAAGATATGCCATAGAATTCCCTTGAAGAGGGAAGGATAATGTAGATTTTGAATGATCACCTAATGGCCTAGTTTCATTCTCCCATACCTGTTCAATTTTTGATTTTGTACTATCTATATCCTAATTTTATATATGTATTTTATTTTACTCAAAGTCATTAGCAGACACTATGGTGGGGGAGCTTGGTTGATTCATACTTGGTTTTTTATCTCCTGTAGTCCAACTCATTTCTCCTTTGAGGGATAAAAGTGGCAAAGGATGTGGCTTGAAAGTGATGGTTATGTGTGTGCATCCACCTCCCTGCAACTCTTCACAACATTCCTTGAGGTTTCTCAATATCTTCCCATACTACTAACTCCCACGATCCTCTATCGATATTCATCATACTTCCATTTCTATAATGCTCACTAGCTTGTTACCATGTTAAACCCATAATCTTTAATCAACTGCTAGTCTCCCCTTTCAAATGTGTGGCTCATGCATATGAGATTTTATCCCCCTATGGGTAGAGTCTCTAATCCAAGGTCAACAATTAGCTTCCTAATATTGAAGGAAAATAATAAAAGATAACATTCCCTTGGCTCTCATAAAAATTGTAACTTCACTTCCTTAGGATATGAATAGGTGCTCACCATGTAATCCAAAATATAACTATTCTAAATGCCTCTCCACCAAAAATTAATTACTCATGTTCAGGGAACTCTAAGTCATGCTAAACTCCTTTGCTATTTAAGTGGCCAAAATTTCCTTCTTCCAAGATTTTGATATTGTCCTTGAGCATACACTAAGATCCAAGAATGCAAGAGAACTAGGACCTCAAAAAATAAAGTCTCATACAAAGAGCTATAGAGATTCTACTCTACCCATTCTCATGCAAAAAATCCTAGTTCAAGATATAAAACTACAAAGTTGTCTTCGACACTGATAACCCATTCTTTAATATTCTCTAATGTAATACGCTCAAACATTTCCCATGATTATGCTCTAATTGCTTTAGGTCCTATCAACACAACCAAAATGTTGGGTTCTTTTAGTTAGTTCTATGTCAGTGCTAAAGCTTCTAATAGGCTAGAGTGATAGCCCTATCATTCAAAATATGAGTCTCGTACACTCACCCAAAGTTCACAACAAAAGATCAATTTCCAAAGGCTTTAAATCACAATGTGTGTTTACTCATCTTTTGTAATCACAAGTTTTATAAGGTCATTCAACACCATAAATACACTACTATTATCCTTAATGTTCTAGATTTGATTATCAAAATAACTAAGATCACCATTACTAACTAGGAATAAATGGAAAAGAAACCTGTGACTTGCAAGTAAAACACATCCATCATTCAATATTTATAATATTTTATCATCCATATCATAATATGGAAAATACCAAATTCTCATTAATAGCTTTCTAAATTACAAGACAAAGTTTATATCTCTATTCCCTAAAGGACCATCATGGACATGTTTACAATAGGGTTTTTATACTTGTTTTACCCTAACCAAGTGTCACAATTCTAACTATCATGAACATATGGCACATAAACTCCTAATAGGCTAAGAGTCATGGATCTTAGAATTATTGCTCATATAGACTCAGGCCTATATGCCCCTAGATGCTTACTCTATGCTATATTTTGGTGCCAAGTAATCTATTTCTCATGGGCTGGTACATGACCTTTGATCAGTGGGGTTTAAGTGTCTTACTTTAGTTTCTCTTCTAACTACTCTTGTGTCCCTCATAAATTGCTTCCCTCATGCTCCCCTAGTCTTCCACTTCTTATTCCAAGTCTTCTATTTTTGGGTCCCTCATGACACGTTCTCTCTTGACTAGGTCCTTTCACACCAGGTCTCCTACGCCATTATCCTTCCATTCCCATCACCTTCCATTCCACAACACTATTGTGCCTGTCAGCTACATACCATGGTCCTCCCATGCCATGGTCTTCCTATGCCATGCTGGTACTTGCATCAAAATGGATAATGGTCCCTCTGTGTTGCATGCCAAAAATGGAACAATACTTATTCAAAATTTAGGGGTCAACATCTTAGCTTATTTGAGATTAAAGGTGTAAATATTAACCATATTTACATAATTAGACATATCTTTGAGCTAGTTTAGTTAAATATCAATGCTCTTTACTATTATTTACATAATCTTTGCAAAATTAGCTTAATGTGCAGGTTTAATCCTTATTATTTATAAAAATTAACTTAACACATCATATCTAAAATAAGAATTTCAACCTTCAAGTTAGAATTGCCCAAGATTCAAATAAGATCACACTCAAAGATAATGGAGCCTTTACTCAAGCTTGATTTTCATAAGAAAACTAGGCGAGATAAAGGTAGGCATAGAAGTTATAAGTCTTCTCCAACTTTACCTCTTTAAGGTACATGTGCTTTTAATCTTCATATAAGTATGGCTTTGTTGGGATACTCTTCAATTAATGTACTATGTGTAGTACATGATCTCCCACATAACCCTAAAAAGTATTTGCCTACATTTAGTCTAACTGGTATAGTGACTGCTGAAGAGCACATAAAAACTTTTAAAGTTAATTTGTGGTTGTTAAATGTAACACATGAAGACATAACATATAGATTGTTCCCATTTAATTTTAAGGATGTTGCTTATGAATGGTTTTTGAATCTTCTTGATAATTATATCACTAGATGGGATGGATTTGATAATGTTTTCATAGATCAGTTTGGTAATATTATTATCCCAATAGCACTAGTTCACCACCATTAGAAGGGATGCAAGTAATATAATAAGGTCCTTCAATGCCATATTTCATAAAATGTACAACAAGACCATAGAACCTTATAAACCTGATGAAGTTTTAGCTCTAGAAATCTACAAGGATGCACTAGACCCTATGACTTCTGTATTCCTTAAAATATCTCTTCCACCTATAAATTCACTAGCCAAGGCCTATTTTGAATTATTAATCATTAGCGATCAAATGCAGCCCCAAGGTAAAATGACCTACTCTATCCCAAACATCAACCTACATTTTCCCACTTTGAACATCTTTCCCAACAACAACCAAAATGTCCCAGCCTTGAATCAGTTCCCTAGTATGAATCAATTTCCCTTGAGTCATGTTGCTCCCAATCAAAATTTAGGATTCTTAAGTCATCCTACCTCTATTGGATTTAATTCAAATGATCAAAGAGATTTGATACCAAATACTATTACCAACTAGGTACATAATTCTATAACTCCTAAAAATGAGAATGAGTCTATTTTAAAAATGGTCCAAAAGTTAAGCACTGATTTCCTTCAACTGTAGAAATAAGTTAGAATTATTGGATAAGCCTATGGTAGGAATTTCTCATTACAAAGGTTTAATAAGCCTAACAATAGATTTCATAATGATATCTTTTATAATAATAAGAACAATGAACCATATTCTAGCAAGAAAACCATAGATATTAATCTTACTGACATTGCTTTGCTTGATTATTATAGAGTGTATTATATAGCCAAGCATGATGAGATTCATTGCATTGAGTTTTATAAAGCTTTTTAAGCTTTCCAATAATAATTAAATACATTTGAAGTGGTCCCTAACAAGGATAATGGTGCAGGTGCCTCTATATCTAAATCATCTGATCAAGTCAACATGGTGGAAGCCTTTGAATTCCCCTTTCAAGAGGACAACCAACCAGATGATGTTCCTAAGGAGATTCAGACCTTCCAATAATTATTGAAGAAGACTTACCCATTGAGGAATAGAGAGCAGAGGCAACCCTTGAATACCTCAATGCTTCAAATAACTTTGAAACTCCTCCAGACACTTCTTCAAGTAATAATCTAGAACCACCTAAAGGGAGTACCTCTAAACCTAGTGTTGATGTTCCTAATTATTCAATTAAGAATGGTTATAACATAGTTGAAGACATGAAAAAGATAAAATCTAATATCAATTTGATTGAATTAACGTAGATCACAGAGCAAAGAGACCTCTTGTTGGGTTCATTATCAAAGGATCCCAATAGACCACCCAAGGCTGACAATGCTAATGTAACTATGCACAAGGCTAAGTCAAAATCTCCTCCTTTCCTACTCATAGTCAAAGTGTTTGGTAACATTTTGAAAAATTATTTATTGGATTCTTATGCATCCACCAATATCATGCCTCTAGGAATATGCAAATAACTTGGCTTGACACTAATTAAGTCTGATAGGGTTATCACCCAATTAGACAAATCTAGAGTTAAGGTTATTGAAGAGTTATTAAATGTTCATATGCAGTTAGCTTCTAAACCTAGGGTACATTAGTTTATTGATATTTAGGTTGTTGAAATTACTGATGCATATGGATTACATTTGAATAGAGAATGGACCAAAGCTCTAAATGTTTACATGTCTACAGATTATTCACATTTATGGCTACCCTAGAAGGGGGTTCCAAACCAGATAAGGATTGAAAGAGAACCAAGGATGAATCATATGATCACTGAGTAAAATGTTGTGAATGAAAGGGTTAATATAATTGACTTAGACTTAGGGGTTTTCACCTTAGAGATTACAAAGGTATGTGATCCCAAAAGTACTCATGCTATCCATGGGCTATGGAAATTACATTTTGATGGTGCTAGGTGTAAGGATAGTTCTAGGGTAGGCATTATCCTTACTAACCCTATTGGTAAGAAATACCATGATTCTTATAGAATCTAATTCTCTTACACTAATAATATTAATAAGTATGAATCCCTTATTTTGGGTTTGTAATTTACTATTAAAAATAAAGTCAAGGAGCTACTAGACTTTGGTGATTTAGAGATAGTAGTCAACCAGGTGAGAATCAAATACCAATGCAAGCTCTCATTCCTTAAAAGGTATAAGTTTAGGGTTTGGAATTTGATTGAGTCCTTTGATGCTTTTAAAATTATCTCCATCCCAAGAAAAGAGAACCAAGATACTGATGAGTTAGCATCTATTGTAGCTAACCTCATGCCCAACCAAGACTCCCCCAACTTTAGCATTGAGTTGATACCCTATCCTTCAGTGTTTGATAATGTTAATCATCTTCAAGTATTTAGTGATGATCAATAGATATTAGATTTCATGACCAATTCTAGAGAATTTGATGGTCACATTATTTATGAGACTGATGAAAATTCATCTAAGAAGGACAAGTTTGATAGTAAAGTCATTCAATTAAATGACAATAAGATCCCTAAGGGGATAGTTGCTTTAGAGAGACTGTTTGATCAAGACAAGTTGGTTGAGGTTTCTAAGATTACCAAAGTAAATGGGAAGGACTATAATTCTATTGATCTTGGTCTCCAAGATCAACCCCAACTAGTAAATATTGGAAAATCCTGCACAAACATTGAGAACAAAAAAGCCAAGGAGATGCTAACATAGTACAAGCATATCATAGTATGGTCTTATGATGACTTAAAGATTTTTGATCCAAGGGTCATCACTCACACCATCCCCTTAAAAAAAATTTTAAACCCTTTAGGTAGAAGTAAATGCCTATAAACCCTATCTTAGAACTAATAATCTTTAAACAAGTTAAGAGTCTGCTAGATGCTAGGATTATGTTTTCCATCATGCATTTTATCTGGGTGGCTAATTTGGTTCCAGTCTAGAATAAGAATGGTGAGATCAGACTCTATATTGGTTTCAAGAACTTAAAAAAAGCATCCAAGAAGGATAACTATCCTCTTATTTCTCTTAACCAGGTTATACAAGTTATTTCAGGTTCAACCATGATGTCTTTTCTTGATGGCTTTTCAGGCTATAACCAGGTGTTGGTTGACAAAGAAGACAAGATGAAGAAAAATTTCACCACCAAATGGGGAACCTTTTCATATAATATAATTCCCTTTGGGATAATAAATGCAAGAGCTAAATTTTAAAGGGACATGGACCATGCCTTCTAAGGTCTGATAGGTAAATGCATCATTATATATATGGATGATCTAACAATTTTTTCTAAAAATAGGGAAGATCACTTTATGCATTTACAATAGGTATTTGAGAGATGAAAAAGGCATGGAATTTTATTAAACCCAAATAAAATTATCTTTTGTGATGGGATCTCCATAAATCTTGAAAGGGTAGAAGATATATCCAATATAGAGCCTCCAAACAGTAGAAAATAATTAAAATCATTTTTTGGTAAGATAAACTCTGTAAGAAAGTTCATTTTTGGATTTGTAGAGATTGTCAAGACATTAAATGATATGTTGAATAAAGATGCCAAGGTTTCATATAATGAAGAATCTAGAAATGCATTCAGTGACATAAAAGAAGTAATTATCTAGGCTCTAGTCTTGATAAGTCTTGACTTTTCAAAGGACTTCTACCTCTATTCTTTTACCTCTGACCATACTATGGTTGTAGTATTAATTCAGAAAGTTGATGGATGTGATCACCTAATATATTTTATGAGTAATATATTCAAAAATGTTGAATTGAATTATTCACTATTGATAAATAAGCATATGCATTAGTTAAGGTAGTAAAGAAATTTAGGCATTATATCCTTAGAAATAAGGTGCATGTTATCCATCTTGGCTCTACCACAAAGCTTATGCTAAGATAGAATGAGATGGGAGAATGCAAAGTTAAATGGATGTCAATTTTTCAAGAGTATGACATAGAAATGAAAATAGCAAAATTGGCAAGGTGCCAAGTTCTGATCAAAATGATTGTTAATGCCAGTGCTAGGTTAAGTATTATGCAAGTTGATCAGTAGAACTTTCAAGCTAGTGAGTGGTATGATTACATCATTCATTTAATAATCAATGGTATCTGTCCTATAGGACTGATAGGGGAGTAAAAGAGGGATCTAAGTCTTAAGGTATCCCATTATCTGATCAAGAATGGGGTCTTATACAAGAAAATTTTTGAGGGAATCTACCTAAGGTGTGTCTCAAAAGAGGAAGCTACCCAAATCATGAGCACCTTCCATGAGAAGTTTTGTAATCGACACCCATCTGGGAAGACCACATCTCACAAGATCCTTAGAGTTGGCTACTATTGGCCAACTATATTTAAGGATGCTCACAAACATGTAAGGGAATGCCATTCTTGCCAGATTTTTAGTACCAAGGTGCTTAAGGTAATAATGCCTTTACAACTAGTCATGGTTGTCAAACTATTTTCATAATGGGGGTTGGACATTGTAGGAGTGATCAACCTAAATTAATTTAAAGGTCACATATTCATCTTGACTACCACAGATTATTACACAAGGTGGGCTGAGGCTGTAGCCAATAAAAATGTAAGACAAAGAAAGTAAATAGTTTCCTGGAAGAGAAAATTTATACTGTGTTTGGAACTAGAGTCTCTCTAGTGTGTGACAATGGGTCTGCATTTACATCCATAGAGATGACTGAATGGGCTTATGATAATAACATTTGTTTGAGGTTTTCATCCAACCATTATCCCTAAGGAAATGGAATATCTGAATCTACCAATAATAACTTGATAAAATTAATCAAGAAGTCTACTACAGATAAGCCTAGGACTTGGCAAAAGCTGCTCAAGTATTCCTTATGGGAAAATAGGATAAGGATTAAGCAAGCCTTGAAGGCATCACCTTTTATATTGGTGCATGGCCAAGAACTAATATTTCCTATCAATCTTAAGCTACATATGTATAAATTCATGCAAGAATATATTAAAGAGGGATAAGAGCTTACAAACTTAATAGTGATGGACATCATTCAGATGGAAGATGCAAGGGAGAAAGCCTTTATTGATTTTAGTAGACATCAGAACATAGTGAAGAGATGGTATGATAAACGATCAAAGATTAAGGTGTTCACATAAGGGGATTTAGTTCTCCTTTGGGACAAAACATCTGAGCTAAAGGGAAAACATGGTAAGTTTACACCTTTATGGATTGGCCCATATCAAATTGTAGGAACACTAGGGAACAATAACTTCAAGCTCTAAAATCTATAAGGAGTAGAGTTCACATTTTCCACCAATGGGAAGTACCTCAAGCACTACTTCTCTTCTACTCATCCCAAGGTATTTATAGAGTAAATTGTAAGATGGTTAGATTTAGAGTAGGTAGGCTAATTAGTTTATTTTAGTTCTTTCCTTCTTCTCCTTTATTTGTATATAAGCATGCATATATTTATTTACTTTCTTGATTTATATTGTGTGCTTGTTTTTTTTCCTTGTTCCTTGATTCCAATAAGTCCTTTTAGATAACCCTAAGCTCAAAGTATTCATTTTCATTGAAATCCCAAAGTTCAGGAATGTGGGTATGAACTTAATGTATATGCCGACCATGGATCCAAAATATGAGCCTAATGTTGTGATTTGAAGAAACTAGTAAAGATTGATGAGTAGGTTAACTATTTTATGAGAGCTTAGACATTTCCTTGACCTAAATTTGGTGTTAATAATATTTTTACTTGCAATATCAAAGCTTAATTTGTTGAAACACAATCATGCTTGCACTTAAAAAATATCCTTGCCTGGGACAATGGTTGAAACAATGGTGATTGTTTGAAGATAAAACACTTGATCAAACCCATAAACCTAGATACCCTGGTTCCCAACCTTGATAAAAGCATAAAATATCCAAAAAATACAAAAAATGAGAATGAAATGCAAAATCAAAATCTTTCAAGCATAGGTGATTTTAGTAATCTCCATTAGGGTTATGGATGCCTGGATGGTAGTGGAACAAGGTCATGAGTGGATCTAAAGGCATCTTTGTTGGGGCTATGGACAATCAAATGGCATGAGAGCAATTCCCAAGCCTTCCTTGAACTAAAAGCATGATTTTTAATGAATATATATGCATGCTCTAAGTCAGGGTTAATGATTGAAGATATAAAATGTGGAAGTGGTCCCCTGAATCCCATGGCAAATAGTAAGTGGAATCAAATCACACACACAACATGGCTATGTATTAATATTTGATCCCAATTATATAAGTGCAAAGTTTGTTTCAACCATAAAATGATCTAGATAATGACATTGATCAAATGGAGTGGATGACTTAGTTATTTGTCTAAACCAGAGTCTCTAGGTTCTAACATATTGTTATGTTCCCCTATAAGTCACCATTTTTTGAGGTCAACATACCCCCATTTTTGAAAATTGGGACCCTTGACATATTTTGAAGCTTATCCCTAAAAGCATGGCCTATCTTGAGTGATATTAGAATTTAAATATCATCCACTTTTGATAAGATTAGCTTACTAAGTTATGTTTTGCTTTAAGCTTGTCTAACATTATTAGTGATTGGTCTTCATGTCCTTAAGTTACAGGTTTCATGGAGCCCTTGATAATAGATTCATGTTATAGAATGTTGGCATAAACCCTTGGTTCAAGTTTGAATTTGAATTTGGTGGGAATACTTTAAATATTGTTTTTTACTTAAGCTATATTTTTATGTTAAGGCTTGATAATGTTTTTTAACACAACCAAACCTTAGCCTAAAAAATATATATATGCTTTGGTCCCTCTTTATTTTTTCCCTTAAGCTTCCTATATCTCTAACATGGTCCAATGTTATGTTGGTAGGGTCCTTTTTATTTTCTAACATTGTCCAAGTTTATGCTAAGCTTTATCCTAAAGCCTTAAACCTAAGGCCCTGTTCATATTTATTAACACGAATGAGACCTTAGTCTTAATGATTTAGCCTAAGTTTTTATCTCTTAAGCTTAATATTCATGTTTATAGGATCCTTTTATGTTTAAATCATGGTTTCATTTGTTATTTCATACTTAGTCTAAGTATATATGTTAAGGGCCCATTCATATTTATTAATACGAATGAAACCTTAGCCTAAATGCTTTAGCTTAAGTATTATTTCATCCTGAGTCTCACTTAAATATGATGCATCTTGTAGGATCCAATGATCCATGCTTCCTTGCAGCCTTTTAATCAGATGATGTGAATAAATCTCGATAGAATCCAATAATTAGTCCTCTGACCAATCACATTCTAGCACCCAGATCATGATCAATGGTTCTTGCTTCATTGCAGACCAAAGATCAAATGGATTAAGGACACCATTGAAAATTCAAAGCCTTAAAAGGCACAGAGTTTCCACATGACACTCCCACATTCAAAGATTAAAACCAAAGGGTCTTGCATGTCATAACGAACCAATCATGAGCAAGATCCTAAATCATGATGGGATGGCTCTTACTTCATCAAGATTTTCAATCCTACATAGAAAATCAAGTCCAAAATCCCAAGAATCCTTGTAAAATCATTTGACATATGTGAGGATGTATTTGATGTCTGTGTGACTGTCAAATTTAAACCCATCAAAGTTAATAAATTCATGGGCCTAAATTTGATGTCGCATGACTATCGTTTAACATCTATGAAGATGTATTTTATGCCCATGAGACTGTCAAATTTAATCTAATTAATTATTTTCCTTAGGACCAAGATGCACTCTAAAATACCATTTAAAAATCTCATAAATGGCATTACAAACTAATGTAATCCCTTGAAGGATGTTCAAACACTTGAAATCTTTGAACTTCAAATATTGAAATGGTTTCATAGGTCTAAATATATTTAGGAATGAATTTAGTCTAAGTTTATACCTTAAGGTTCCCATTGTATTTGTTTGAATGCCATTAACCTTAGGCTAGAGACTTATACTAAGTCTTATTTTAAAATAATCTTTGTGACATGAAGCTTAGTCCAAATTATTTTAATCAAAGGTTTTATTATGTTTGGCACTTGATCATTTTATCATTTTGATTCTTTTGGGCATGTTCTATGAGCTTAACATAAGTATTTTATCCCAAAGTATGTGTTGTATTTATTAAACACAACGTAAAATTTGGCCTAAAATATTTAGCCATGGTCCCCTCTTTGTATAATTCCTAGAAAACTTAGGTATAAACACTTTAGCATAAAGTTAATTTCATGTTTAATAAACACAAAATGAACCTTAGCCTAAGGTATTTAAACCTAAGTCTCTTGATTTAACACTTATTTTTTAAATGCTTTAACCTAAGTATGTTCATATTTATTAATATGAAAAAACTTAGGAAAAAGAATTTTAGCCTAAGTTATTTTATATCTATGCACTGACTTAAAGCTCATGCATATTTTTAGATCCCACGAGTTACACTTCATCTTGGAAATATGATCCAATGGTGCGAAGACATTGATGAATTTTCAATGAAGCTATGAGAGCCTACAAGCTTTATGCATAGTAAACCTAGCTCAAATTTTGACTGACAAAGGTGTCAACGCTTAGAAGACCTGAAGAAGTACCAAGTGGCATAACCACAGGGCTCAAAGTCAAAAAACATCAATGACAAGCAAGGGCTTAGATCACAATCAACAACTCATGTTGATTCTTTGATCTTTATCCTTCAACATAAAACAAAAGGTATTTTTTAAATGTCAATGACTAGTACTTCAAAGGCATTTATGAAAAATTCCATAAAATGTTTCAAATCGATGCCACATAAGTGCCACACAAGCAGTAAATGACAAAAGAGAATACCTTGTATACCTAAGAATGCAAACATATGAAGGCAAAGGTTCAAATAAAATATGAATCAAGTATGAGCCAAAGTCTAAATAAGCTACCACCATTAAAGCTTCAAATCCCTAAACCTTACCTAAAAGTGACCCTAAGTAAACCCAATTAATTGCAGTAAATTTGAGAGAAGCTTAATTATGTTTTGGGCATAAAAGAGTTAACATAGAGATCAATTACAATCTAGTTATGAATAATTTTCAAGCGCAAAATCCATAATATCTCATAGATAACAATTAAGAGGTGAGATAGAGTTATATCTATCCATAGATAGTGAAAGAAGAGTTTTTAAAGATACTGAGTTGGATACTGTAGCTTTAAATAATGGCAACAAGAATTGGTTCGAGCTCTTCTAGACCATAGAAGAGATGCCAACCATTAATAAGGAGTATAGGATTGCTATCATTAGTAGGAGGTATTATTACCTTGTTGAAATTCAAATGGTTGACCTCCATCATGTTGCATCAACATCCTTGCTCCAATTTTTATAGATTGTAGAATTGACAATGATTGGATCATTAATGAGGGGAGCTCTAGGAGAGTTGATTATACTTCCCCACTAGCCTTTGAGAGGTATTATAAACTATCAAATCCCCATGTGGATTTGCCCATAATAAAGGAATATATTAGTAAGAATGATTTTGATACCATCCTCAAGCCATGGTTGCTCTAGGGGAACCATGTATTCTAGGACTTTGAGGGAATAATCCCAATTATCCAATTTATGGAAGGAATTAGGTTAATCATGACACTATTAAATAGAATATCTGGATCCCCTGAAACCACATCTATCAATAAGAGTTGGGTGTTTTATGTCTATTTTATGGTAGAGAAATATCTCATTCCTCCAATTGGGGATATGATTAGTATCCACCTAGGAAAGCAATTCATAGCCATAAAGAGGAAGATAAATAAATAATTTTTTATGATGTCTTATTTGTTGGACGTCCTGCTAGCTTCTACCAAGATGCCCAACCTCAAAAACTAGTATCCTAAGGGCAAAACCACCATCTCCCAACACTACTCAAAGCTACATATCTTCAATTATAGACACCACATGTAATTCATCTATGACTGTGTTTATCTTGCTTTGGTAGAATCCATTATAGGGTATCTTATGCCTAGGGTTATCCCTTTGATTAAGAAGTATGTAGAGATGATGGGAGATATCTAGTTTTACCCATATTGCATTGTAATCAAAATTGAGGGAATTTTGACCCAACCCTATAGGTTTCTTATTTTTGTTCCTAACAAGCTTGTAGAATAGGAAATTGCATCCCAAATCCTTAATGGAATTTATGGAGTCTACAATGAGAAAAGGAAGGGTCTCCTCCATCCCTTTCCTTTGATAATTGGAAGAATAGTTTTGTATAATTGGAAATAGGTGGACACCATAGCCAAGCACAGAGATTCATTTGTGTTTCAATTGGATGACCTCAGGTAGTGGGATCCCAAGAATGTAGTCAGCCCACATCTAAAGAACAAATACTTGTCCAAGCTAGTCTACAAGCATTAGTTGGGTCCTTATGACACCCTTCACATCAAGGTACACAATTTTGAGGAAGTATTAGCCAAATTATAGAAAACCAACCTCAAGATGGTGCACAGATTGACTAGTGATGACAAACCACTAGGGGAGATATGGTAAATGCATCATATATAGTATCATTTTATGCCTTGACCTTCCAGGCCACCTCAAGAATAACCCTTGATGGAAATACCATAGCCCCCAACAAAAAATATACAAGGTACTATCAAGGAGAAGTTGGAGGAGAGACTTGGTGAGGCACCTGCATCCTCAACTCTCCCTCAAAGACCAGCTTCCCCTATTGAACACTTGGATATGATTTCCCTTGAGCCTAATGAAAGAGTAGAGGATGCCCTCAAGATCCTCACTAAAGTATATGGCTTTGAAGGAGAAGAAGCATAAGTTGAAGAAGCTTAGGTTCAAGCAGAGGAAGCTGAGAAAGAAGATAAAGGAAATGAATTTGCCCTGGATCTAGTTCCAGTGGCCCAACCAAGGAAGAGGAAATCAGATTTGGTAATTGTCCCTGTTGGATAGAAAAGGCTAAAGTTGAGTCCCACTTATCCCACAAGTGATATCAAATTATTTAGTGAGGATTTACCCATTCATGGACCATTCATCCCTAATTGGTTCATTTATGGGAAGATGCAAAAGATCCCTTCCTACTCCCACTCATGGGCCTTGACCAAAGATTTCAACATTGATGTTTACAAGAATATAAAGCCATGGATAAGGGATTTGATGAAAGAGTAGGAGGAAAGAAGAATTTTGACCACCATAGAGACACAAAGCAAACAAATGGATGCTCTGGGAACATCAAGAAGCACAAGGGTAGAGGTCATAGAACCTCCAAAATACATAGAGCTACCACCATTTAGTTCAATCTAGAGATAACTGGATTAGAAAGGATAAAAATAAGAAAGGCCATGGTGGGGACTAAATAATTCACATTAAAAAAAGTTGAACCTTTTATGGTCTTAACTCTAGTTGAAGGGTAGCATCCTGGTGAACAAACCATCCATGAGGAAGACATTGAGAGCCTAACAGAGGTTTATTCAGCCCAAGTTAGAGTAGGCATAAGGGGAGTGAAATAGAGAATTCATAACTTAGATAAAGAAAAGGAGAACTTAGATACCTAGGCCATTTTATTAGTGATTAAGACTAGAATAAATATGTTTAAAGCTTATTTTTTTGATATGTTTGATTCTTTAAAATCAATAAAGCTGAGATAAGATGCATTAATCTAACAAAGTGAGGTGGCTAAAGGGTTGGTAACAAAGTGACATGATGTAGAGGCCAAACTAAGGGATCTTATCAACATATTGATTAGGAATAGAATTCCTAAGTTCAAAACCAGTAGCCTAGCCCACCTGAATGTTATACTAGGAATCATGGTGGATAAGATCCAAAGTTTAATTACTTAGTCAACAGGCTTGGATAAAATCCTTAGAGATGATGAAGAGTTGATTGCATGGATTAAGAAACTACTTGGCACCATGTTGGTAAATCCTACCAAGACTATAGCCTTGGGAATTATTGATGATGTAGAGTATAAACATAGAGTCACTCTGGTGATGCAAGAATTAAAGGGCAAAAACTAGGGTAAATCAAGCAATGATAATAGTAAAATTTTGGGCATGATCTTCACTGTCAGAGAAAATATTGTAGAAGCTAGAAGCATCAAATAAGTAATGGTAAGGGATGATAGATATTTTGAGGACTTAGATGACCAAGAAGATGTCTCCCTCCTAAAGCCAACTATGGATTTTGAGCTTGTTAAGGAACAACATCAAAAGGCTATGGAGCTTCTGTAGGAGTAATAAGGGGACCCTTCTATAATGGGGCCACCTAGTAATATTCTATTTTTTGAAAACTTTGCAATATTTTGAAATTAGAATATTCTTTTGTAAAAGGCATATGCTAGTCTGTTAGCATATTTGCCTCTAAGTTAGTCTAGTTTAGAAAAGCAAATGCTCTAAATTTTTTTAAAGAAGGACAATTGTCCTTAGCTTTTATACATTTTGTATCCTGTAATTGATCGGTATACTGCTTAATATTTCTATGAAAGGCATGTATTACCATCTTATAAAGAGAGATTTTTGAGAAAATTTGTATCCTTTTGAGCAATTAACACTATCAAGGAATTTTGTGAAGATTGTTCAAAATTTATGTGTCAATTGTTAATGTAGCTTTCTCTCAATTATTGGATTTAATATTGAATTTGAATAGTTTCATGAATTCTAAATTTGTATTTGTGATACAGGGTTGATAATTTGTGCATATGCTAGATTAGTTGAAGGATCTTGATTTTGATTCATTTCATTTATTCTATATTCAGATGTGTTAATGCTATTTGAGTTTGGTAACAAATCTTTAAAGTAAAATCTAGTTACTAGTTATATAATTTCATATTATCCTTAGAAATTTGCTTGGTGTATGGTGAGATTTGAACTTACACTATTTTACATCATATATTGGTTAAATGTAAGTTTAGTGATAATTGAAACTTTGTCATGATATTTGGGTTAGGGATCAACAATCACTTATTTTATTTTTGTCATACCCCTCTATTTTGCCTCTTTTTAAACTAGATCACTTTAGCTTAAATTTCATTATAAATATTCATTTAGATTAGTTTCTAGTTTTAACTTTGATCAAAATTCACTATTATTAGCAAAGATACTTAATATTTACAAAGACTTGGTCCATGATGGCTCCCAAACATCAAGTAATATAATTTTTTTGGAACAGATCTTCATTTCCCTACCTCTATTTCACCATAGGTAACATAAGTTTCCAAAACCTACTACTCATGCTCTGAATACCTAAAATTATAAAATGATAAGTGTTATTTGAACACTAAGGGCACCTATGAGATAATCAGAGGTATCAACAAGATATTTATTGGTAATTATTAAACCTATTTAAACTAAATTATGTTTTGATTGTTTAAGAACTTCTCCAATACCTTGAAAAGTTATTACTTTCATCAACCATTATCTCAAGACAAACTCTCTACAATTGATTGTAGGTGGATAGATTTACATGTTGAGTGCATTTGAGGCCCTTTAGATTGTCCATTATCATTATTTAAGAACATCTCAATGGATCTACCTCAAATTATATATGGACACACTTCTCAATGACCTAAAGTCTAAACTCTATCATCATCACTTGTTTAAGATAAGCTTTTATAATAGGTTGTAGGTGACTATCTAGGGCAGTTTGACTGTGTTTTGAAGATTATATGACTTTTTTTAATCTCCAAACCTTTAAAATGGCTCAGTCTTTTGATGATTGATGTTTGGAAACCTTATCACTATCTTGTAACTTTACAACATCACTGTTCAAAGCCACTCCTCACAACTGGTTGTATATGACTATCTGCCATCTTGACTGTATATGGTTTGGAATTGTCATTTTAAAAATAGACCATGATCACTTACAATGGTCAATCCTTATAATGAGGTATTTCACACTTCATTCCAAGCTTCATATCCTCTTCAAGGCACATTATCATACCTCTATTATTTTTACTACCTACATACAAAACCTTGTAGGTCTCTTTGGGTTTGTTAGCTTAGTCATTTAGTCTTTATGGATTTAGGTGCTTGGAGGCCTCATTGACCTACTAAATTATTCAATCCCAAATCACCACCATGTTATCATGCTTGGATATTCAAATCTAAGCCTAGGAATCATTGAGTTTCTATGAACAACAGACCTATAGGCCTATGGAAGATAGAGACTACAACTTAATATTTGAAGCTTTGAAGGTGAAACAAGGAGTGTTATGACTCAAAGACCATGTCATCACTATATAAACATACCATAAATGAAAACACAACTCAATTTCCTTTAAAATCATATGAACTCACTCCACTCAACTGTTATGCAGACACACAGAAAATAGTCTTAAGAGGTGAGTGAAGGAAATGACCATTAAAATTGGTATAAAATATTTGAATGGTTATAACATTATTTATGGATTTATAAGATATTATATACAAATGGATAACCACTAAAATTCATTAGATCACTTGGGAAACTCAGAAACATAGAAAAGTTACTAGTCACTTCAAACTATGCACAAGAATCACTTTTCATGCTAAAAGGACATCCACACATGCCACCATGATGAATTAATGTATGTGAGGCATATAAATACATTTTATAACATATTTAAATAGGTTTAATGTAGCTATTAATTCACATTTTACATTGGAGTTATGTCAAATTTAACTTGTGGGGTTTTAGCCCTTTAAAAAGTAATATGGTTTCTTAGAGATTTTTCATAAAGATAATAAAACCAATCCAATTAACAATTCCAAAAATTGAAATCTCATATCATTCCCAAAAATTTTCCAAAATATCAGCCCCCAAATCTACCTGTACGTCTTGTACCATCTGATTAGAATTTGCCTTCACTAGCTTGTGAGTGGAGCAATAAGAGAGAGGAGTGGTTTTCTACAAATTTTGGATCTTAAACTTCCTTCCAAGATTTTTTATGACCTAGAGGAGATTAAATGACACCTCTAAAATATTGTTACTTTCACATGACTTCAACAAGTCTGTACAACTTCTCTAACTCTTCAAAATGGTGTTGAATATTAGGGATCTAACTTTGTTTTGATTCCTTTGATAAGTGTGGTAGTTGAGTAACTATTCCAAGGACCTTTTAATGTATGTGGTATGTATTTTTCATTTAGATAACTTTTAAATGTATAAATTTATCCAAAAATCATATTTTCATTTATTTTCACCACCTCTAAGCTAGCAAATGAACTTTAAACATTCCAAAACTTCATGAAACATTGTGATAAGATGTTTAAGACAAAATTACATTAATCAACCTCTAATTACCTATGACACAACCTGACCATGCTTTATCTCTCCATGACATGCCTAAACCATTATATGACCACACCATAATTTTACCTTAACTTCTCCAAACTAATCTTAAATTATGCTAACAAGGTTAAATGAAGACTCTAGGGACCATATAGAGTATGACAAGACCATATGATAATTTGAATTTATATGGGAGTGACCAGTTTGACTTGGGGTCAAATTTGGTCAATAGCTTCCATAAGATAAACACCTACAATACATGCAATATATAAATATAATGAAAGCCAATATATAAATATGATGAAATCTTAAAGAAACATAATACAATAATTTATTACAGTTAGTATTACTATCTCTTTAGATTAATATCTCTTACCTAAATTCACCAATATAACACAAGTAACTCTCTTCCACAATGTATCTTACCCACTATCTCTTTATACTCTTATATTGATAAGAAAGAGGTTAAAGTTAGGGTTTATAAATTATTTTACTTGTAAATCAAGTCTTCTTTAAATTAGACTTGTAGAACAAGTCTTCTTTAAAGTAGTGATTTTATATTAATAGTTAAAGTCAATTAAATCAGTTATTTAGTAGATAGTCTTCTCTATTGATATGATATGGATAAATGCACACCAATTAAATCTTATCCATAAATTATATTAAAATGAATATTAAAAGTATATTTTTAAACCATACAAAAGAGTGT